>CM032452.1:6356349-6651349 GCA_019049505.1 Pachyrhynchus sulphureomaculatus | reverse complement strand
CGACATTTTTCGTCTCGTTAAAATGATTTACCCACTTCTTCACAAACGATACCTACTTTTTAATATATTTAGCTGCCGCAAAATGTATCATTTTAGGCCACTTTGAATAGGAACAAAAAAAGACTACCTCGAACCGATGCGCAAACAAACGACTCATTTTGGATTTTACATGATTTCGATGAAAGTTCGAAATCATGAAACTTTTACTAAAATGTGTCGTAGATAAAGGTTCCCTCTGCCGATTTTTTATTGAATCTCTAGAATTTCATCTACCAAAAATGAATTATCGTAGACACGTTCTTACTTGACAGATTGTATAATAAAGGGTGTCCCAAAATTCACGCAAGATTTATATTTGGCGCCATTTGTATGGTAAAGTGTTGCCAACAAAACAAAAAACACAGCGTGACAGCTGACAGTTCAGGGTGGAGCGATACACGAAGAACAACGTATTTTCATTGTTAAGCAATATTTTAAAAATAATGAAAGTTTGGCAGCTACAGTTCGGAATTTTCGTACAAAATATGGTCGGAATAGTGATTTAACCTCATCAACTGTGAAAAGATTAATTGAAAAATTCAGGATCAATTAGTGATCTTAAACGCTCTGGCCGTCCTTCAACAAGTCGTTCGACATAAAACATTAAAGCCGTTCGTGAGAGTGTTGCTGAGACTCCAGGAACATCAATTCGGCACCGTGGTCAAGCTCTCTACAGCGTATTCTCACGAAAGATTTGCATCTTCATGCTTACAAAATTCAATTGACTCAAGAACTGAAGCCTGCTGACCACGCACAACGAAGAGAGTTCGTTGATTATGGAACAAGTGGATACTGATTTTTCGAAGAAAATCATCTTCAGCGATAAGGCTCATTTCCATCTTGATGGCTTCGTTAGCATTTGGGGTTCAGACAATCCACACATGGCTGTTGCGAAACAACGTATCACTGTTTGGTGCGGATTTTGGGCTGGAGGCATCATCAGACCATTCTTCTTCGAAAATGCGGTTGGCCAGGCAATAATAGTTAATGGTGATCGTTATCACGATATGATAATCCAGTTTTTTGTGCCTATATTGCAAGATATGGTTGTGGACGACAGGTGGTTTCAACAAGCCGGTGCCACATGCCATACAGCCTTAGAAACAATTCAATTACTGCATGAGTCATTTCCTAGTCGTGTAATATCCCGTTTTGGTGCTCAGAATTGGCCGCCCAGATCATGCGATTTAACGCCGTTGGACTTTTTTCTTTGGGATTTTTTAAAGTCTAAGGTTTATGCCAACAAGCCCACGACCACCAACGACTTGAAGGAAAAAATTAAACGCTGTATCAACGAAATTCAGCCACATTTATGCAAAACAGTCATGTGCTTGCAAAGCCGTGGAGGCTATTTACTCGATATGTTATTTCATACATAACCCTATACTGTATACTTTATGAATCAATAAAAAATTACAATTTTTATTTAAAAACCTGTGTTCTCTATCAAAATTACTTCTTGCATGAATTTTGGGAGACCCTTTACAATGTTATTTGTCATGTAAAATAAGTTAACATTAAAATCCCTTAAAAGCAATTCTATAATGTGACCACATTCTTTAACAGATCTACACTTGAAAACTGATGTTTTGTTCTATATATTACTTTTATTAAAATTGATAATAATGTACATTTCAGATTTCTTGACACCAAGAACCCCCAAGAAGTTACAACATGAGATATTCTGAGAAACCCTTCTCTTTTACTTCTTGTTCTATTATTTTAACTCCCTTTACATTTGCATATAAATAACTATGCTTAAAATTTGTTCGTCATCTCAACCAAGAACCAGGAAAAAATTTTGTATTGAAATTACACAGAGTTTATCGTCTCTCACATTGTTACATCTTTTTCTTGTAACTATAGGTTTCTTTCTTACGTCTTGTCTGCCAAATTTGAAAACAATGGACCCTGAAACGTGAAAAAATGATCCAGTCTCGGAGTGAGATTTGTTACCACCTCAGGATTAGCTTAAGTTAGTCTTATATTAATTTTAAGTTTAATTTTAAGTTTATACTAATCAAATATGTTAAGTTCTCTCTCACCAGATTTATCTAAAACCTATTACCTAGGCTAAGTTACTTAGGTCACTGACATGAAAATATCTTAAGACACCATACAGCCTATCAAGTAAGAACTTGTCCACGATAAACATTTTTGGTAGACAGACTGTATGTATTTTCATGTTTAGTTCAACTGATGTATTAATAGTTATAGGGTTAGACCATACCGAATTAGCGTCCAGATTCTAGATGTTAACGAATACAATATTTCCCTTTAGCTAAAGAACTAAAAGATGTTAGATTAAAAAAATATATGAAAGATTAAAGCTTAACACAAGTTCTCAAAAGACTGGCTTGGTTGATTACTCCACGATTGATAAGTGAAGTTGACAACATGCAGGATCTACGACTACTCCATGCCAAAAAAATCCATAAAGTTGTTTAATCCCCAGGAATAAAATCCAAAAAAAGGAGAACAAATGCCTGATAATTCACAAATTTTCATTTGTGTATTAGTTTTTGTATTTTTGTAACTTTAACACTTGAAACAGCCGTGGATTTCTATACTACCGGTAGTCATTATTATTTGGTGGTGTACCGTTAAACTCATAGTCAATCTGAAGAATTTCAATTACTTTGTAGAGGATGCAGTAACGCATTGTTGGTAGATTATCTTGTACTGTTACTATAGTCGATTTTTTACCTATGTACATATACAAGACACTATGTGTCGTTTCACATGGGCCCTATTGTGGAGTCGCGATGTCTCTAGCAGTTGTCGTCCCAATTGAAACCATTGTATCCCAGTGAAAGCATTCAAATGAGCAACACGGCCGCCATTCAGTGGTGCAAGAGAGTGGCCCGTATGTGGGCTCTCAAGTGCTGTATCTGAAAATTATTGTCTCGTTTAAATCTGCTGTAGCCGGAAAGCTTTCAGACGAGCGACCATCCGGCTTTCCTGTTACAACAATGGTTTCAAATGGGACGACGACTCTACTAATAGCGCGCTGTCTCACCGTTACGCGACAGAGTCTTATATTAAAATCATATCTATGAAGATAGTACGATTATTATTTAGATATTTTGTACGTCTAGATGCGGAAGTCAAAGGAAGACGCTGGAATAATCTCGTCGAATTGCATAAATGTATTAAGACTTTTAGAGGCAACTTCTAGAAGCTACAATTTATCAAAGTCTAGCAATTTTCATGATATTGAAAAATTAATATACGCTGTATTAATAGAAGATTATAGAGGTTTCCGAACGATTGCACATTATATTCAGAACAACATGAGTTATTAGCTCTTATTATACAGGGGTCCCAGTATTCCGTGTACATAGAGTAACTGTGAATTTTTGGGATGAAAATATAACCATTTAACCCAACTTACCTTAGTCTAAAAATGCGTAATTTTTGAGATACAGGGTGTCGATGTCATACTTTTATTTTAGTTTTTCTTAAGAAGCTTTCTTAATAATTGTACTATTTGCACAAGATTCACTGTTTAGGGGTTTTCTGAGATGAGAAATCCAAATTAGCTCACAGTTTTGTTGTAAATTGTAGGGGGCGCCACTTATTACACTGTGTATACTTTTAAATTGTCATAAATTTTTATATCGCTCTGTATGATATTTTTAATTAAATATTCGTATTTTCCGCCTTCTTCTGTCTAAAAAAGCTCTCTTGGTAAATGTTGCTCCGACCAACAGTTTCTGAGATAATGGGATGTTTGTTTCCATTTTTTAATTCCATTGTCAAATTCGCAAATACGTTCCTTAACACTTCATCGAGGCTTAGGACAGGTTCAAAAGAGGAGTCTTTGAAATTTGGAGCATGCTTAAAGGCAAACAGGCTAACAACAATGATAAATTTAGAGACCAACGGGTCAACAACAGTAAGAATATGAAAACCAACTGGCTAAGGATATACAAGATTACCAACAAATTGATAAATTCGAAAAATTAGAAGCATTTTAAATCCTATTCCACAATATTGTCGATTTGAACTTGATAAACTTTCGATTTCAATGCACCCAAAAGGAAAAAATCGCATGGATTTAAGTGTAGTGAACGAGGTAGCCAGTGAATAGAAGCATCTTCGCCTCTTCCAGTCCATTTATCTGGGTAACTCTGATTTAAAAAATTTCTCACATTTTGCGCAAAATGGGCTGATGCACCATCGTGCATGAAAAACATGTCGAGACGTAAATTAATGGGTAAGGTTGCCAATAAATCAGGAATAGTTTCACGGAAGAAATTCACATAAATGTCACCATCAAGTCGATTTGGTAATCTAAACGGCCCGATCAAATAGTCCGTGACAAATCCCATCCAGATATTAATACTGAATTCGCGTTGAAACTGCCTTTGTTGCACAGCATATAGATTTTCTTCAGCGTAAACACGATTTTTATGCATATTTGTTATATCACGTCGAGTGAAGCGTGCTTCGTTTGTAAACAAGATTTTAGTGTGAAAAGCCGGAACAGACGCTATGCGTGCTCGAATAATTTGTGAAAAATGCAAACGGGATCCAAAATCTGGAGGTAAGAGTTCTTGGACGGACTGTATATGAAAGGGGTGACTAATTTGTTGTCTAATGATCCGGTTAGTTGTACTTTTTAATATTCCCGTTTGAAGTTCAATTAAACGAGTGCTGATTCCAGGATTATCGTGTACAATTTCAAGGATTTCCTCTTCAAGATCGGGTACTCTAGCTTGTGAAGGCCCCCAGCATTATTCTTGATCGGCTTAAATTGTCCAATTTTTCGCAGTCACCTCTCAGTATTGGCAAAAGTCTGATGGTTAGGAGTCCGACAATGCGGAAATTTTTCGAGATATACGCGAGCACTTTTGCGACCGTTTCCGTTACAACAACCAAACACTAAAATCATATCAGTTAGTTCACCAAAAGTGTACTCCATAATAATCTAGATTTAAAACACTGTTGAGCTTGAGAAGGGATTAATTCTCGTTAATACTCGTAAAACTTGTTTAATATCTGTCAAAAATTACTTTCTGTCAGTATTACTACCAGTCAGTTAAGTCATAGAACATATGATATCGTACATCATTGCCATAGTGATTTTTAAGCCTTACCAAGTAACTATACACATACAATGTAAAGAAACGTGTGAAGGAACGAATTTGGAAATTTGACAATGGAATTAAAAAATGGAAACAAGCATCCCACTATCTCCGAAACTGTTGCTCGGAGCAACATTTACCAAGAGAGCTTTTTCGGATATGAGAAGGCGGAAAATACAAATATTTAATTAAAAATATCATATAGAGTGGTATAAAAAAGTTAAGACAATTTAAAAGTATACACAGTGTAATAGGTGGCGCCCCCTACAATTTACAAAAAAACTGTGAATTGATTTCGATTTCCCATCTCAGAAAACCGCTTAGCACCGAATCTTGTACAAATAGTACAATTATTAAGAATGCTACTTAAGAAAAAACTAAAATAAAAATATAACTTTGACACCCTGTATGTCAAAAATTACGAATTTTTGGATTAAGGTAAGTTGGGTTAAATGGTCATATTTTCATCTCAGAAATCCACAGTAACTCTATATACACGGAATACTGGGACACTCTGTATATCTGATAGATTTGGTTGATGACTCTTAAGTTTCCTCAGATATTTATACTCGTATTCTCTAGAAACATGGAGTGAAAGGTTTCAGAAAGTCGGCAGCTGAAAAACCATATGATTTTCAGCTAGTGTCAACTCTTAGAAGATTCGTGTTAAATTTTCATTACATTTTGTCCATTAGTTTGCGAGTTACAGTTATAAAAATACAACGAGAACTCAAAAATGGCTTGTGAAGTGTTATGGCATATCTGCTCCGTCAATAGTAACTATATGTCGATGGTTAACCGAACTTAAATGCGGGCATACAAGTACTGATAAAAAATAATCATATTAACTAATGGAAAATCAGAATATCCCTTTGAATTTAGCTACCTTTTTACTAATGCACTGTTACACATATATAGTCTTGTTAAGGATACTAATTTCAAGAGGGAGCAGGTTATACATCCTAGGAGCGAAATAAGAAAAAGATCTGTTTCTTTGATGTTCTATTTATAGGCATTTCTAAGTGTCTAACGATCATACATCAGGAACCACGAGCATGATTCACAGATTGTCTTAATTTGTTAGTTTTATGAATATAGGAGCAAGACAGTACAAAGTACGCACATCCAAAACATCCTCAGAATATATTAGGTCGGTAGGAAAACGCTGATTTTTTCCGAAATATTATCTTGACAAGGTAATTTTGTTCCCCCTTCAAAGGATATATGGAATTCTGGTAAATACCACCCCACACAACTGTATCATACCTCAACAGAGACTCCACAAGAGCCCCATACACACTGATTAGAAGCTTCCTACTCGGTATCTTTCTCAGGATATAGAACTTATGAATCAACACCCCCTCACAAGTCTGAGAACATGTCGATCCCACTTCAGGTTACTATCTATAATTACTCCACTTCCAAAATATCAACCTCAAGATTACTGACATAAATGCTATGAAAGTTTGGGTGTTTAGTAGAAGTGGTGGAAAATACTACATATTTTGTTTGTGAAGAAGATAATTTAATACACGCAGATATTGTTTTGAATGATCGCAAAGTGAAAGTGACAGAGACAGCTGACATCGTGAAGATATTAACAGAACGCGTGAGTCGAAGATTCAGAATGCGCTTTGGCACTGTTTTGGCGTAATCCAAAGAAGTTTTTGCGACGATCCGTGACAATGGACAACAGATGAATCCACTACTACCCAGATCCATAGACGGAGAACAGCTATTCCACCTGCGTTTTACAGATGATATCATATTGATCAACTAAACCACCGAAGAGCTGCAACAAATGTTGAACGAACTGAACGATAAATTAAAACAAATTGGTATGAAAATCAACATTTCCAAAACCAAATATATGACCAACGTTACAGGAAATAATACCCTACGCCCAAATTTGAGAATCGAGTAACAAACAACAGAAAAAGTCACATCGTATAATGTGATCAACAGGGGATCATATGTTCAGCTTGGCCCAGGTAATAGAGAAGAAACCGGGTACGACCAAGAAGTCCATTTGTTATTCGTCGACCTCAAAAAGGCGTACGATAATGTATCTCTCAGAAGATTATGGGAAACCCTAGAAAGACCGAATATAAATTCAAATGTAATTAAAGATGTAAAAAGGTTTATATAAGAATAACACTGCAAAAGTCAAAGTTGAGCAACAGATTTCAGAAGGTTTCTATGTGAGCAAAAGACTCAAACAGGGATGATGTCTCTCCCCAACATTGTTTAAGATTTATGTTGAACAAGCGATAAAACTTGGGAAAAGGAAATGTGGTAACATGGGAATACCTCTAGATAATAATACATTATACCCACTATGCTTCGCAGATGATCAGGTCGTCGTAGCACAACAATACGACAACATAGAATATATGACACGTAAATTAATTGATGAGGATTGGAAGTGAATATAGAAAAGACGGAATATACGAGGTATATCCACAAAGTAAGTTCCGTTTGGTTATATAAAAAAAACGTGTACAGATAAAGAAAAAATATTTATTGTACAAAAATCTACAACTGTTAAACTAATTTTCTACATAGCTTCCGAAATTTTGTAGGCACTTGTCATAGCGTGGCACAAGTTTTTGTATGCCTTCTTCATAGAAAGTTGCCGCCTGTGTTTTTAACCATGTGGTAACATGTTCTTTCAGCTCGTCATCATCGTTGAAGTGTCGACCACCAAGGAAAGATTTTAGGTGTAAGAAGAGATGAAAGTCGCTAGGAGCGAGGTCCGGACTGTACGGAGGATGATCAAACACGTCCCAGTCAAATTCCTGTAGGAGTTCTTTTGTCACGTTCGCAGTGTGAGGTCGGGCATTATCGTGGAAAAAAACAACACCTTTCGACAGTAATCCTCGGCGCTTGTTCTGTATTGCGCGGCGCAATTTCTTAATGGTCTGGCAGTAAACAAGTGCATTGATTGTTTGGCCTCGTGGTAAGAAATCAATCAGCAAAATGCCTTTTCTGTCCCAAAAAACGGTGCACATGAGTTTTCGAGGTGTCAAGATTTGCTTAGGCTTAACTTTCGTTGGAGACGAAGTGTGCCTCCATTCCATTGATTGCCGTTTAGTTTCTGGGGTATCGTAAGATACCCAAGTTTCATCCCCCGTGACTATCCGAGAAAGAAAATCATCACCGTCTTCATTGTAGCGTGTCAAAAACAGAAGTGCACTGCCCATCCGTTGTTTTTTGTGTTGTTCAGTAATAATTTTGGGTACCCAATGTGAGCAAAGTTTTCGAAATTTCAGTTTTTCATTAACAATTTCATGAATTAGTGATCCTAAGATTTGCGGAAATTCCATAGTAAGAGCACTAATTGTAAACTTACGGTTTTGCTTAAGCTTCTCTTCAATTGCGTGAACCAGTTCATCAGTAACCAAAGACGGGCGTCCACATCGTTCTTCATCGTGCACTTGATCACGTCCTTCATTGAACTGTCTGACCCATCTTCTAACCATTGAATCACTCATAGCAGTTTGTCCGTAAACCTCGCAGATTTGCCGATAAATTTCACTTGGTTTAACTTTCTTTGCATTTAGAGAAAACGAATCACAGATCTGATTTCACAAGCGGCGGCATTTTCAATTAAGGCTGACATCATAAAGAAGCACTACAAAGAACATGTCGGCAGCAGCGATCTGAAAATGGCGTACATTTCTTCTGCTTCAGTCAGAGTAACTGCCACGCATGCTCGGAACTGCGATCGCAGCGCTGACGCGGATAGAAATAGAAACGGAACTTACTTTGTGGATATACCTCGTATGTGTATCGGGAGTATACAGCAAGACCTAATCTTAAATGATGAAGAACAAACAAAGAGTTGCCAAAAATATAAATATTTAGGGATAAAAATAACAAAAGACGGGATGATAGATGAAGCCATCAAAGATAGGAATAACCAAGGGAGTAGAGCAACTGCGATAATGAATGGAATATTGTGGGACTCACATATATCAAAGAAAAATAAACATCGAATATATAGCACCATTTTAAAAATCATTGTTACATAACACATGGGCTGAAAAGTCCCGGGCCTAACAAAGAAAATACGGTTTTTTTGGTTCAAAATTAGCTTTATTCATCAACGTAATCTCCATCAAGAGCAACGCAATCATTCCAGCGCCGCTCTAACAATGGCCAAACACTGCTCAGAATCATCAACACGTTCTTGTTTTTGATAAACAGTGAGCAAACGCGCGGCACCCACTTTGAACAGAGCTTTCTCATAGTCAAATGCTCATGCAATATAAAGCCAACACGTTCTTTTGATATCTTTACGATGTCAGCTAACTCACGCAACTTCACTTTTCGATCATTCAAAACGATTTTATGGATTTTTTTGATGTTTTCTGGTGTTACCGCCTCATTTGGACGTCCACTGCGTTCTGCATCATCGGTGTCTCTACGACCACGTTTGAAGTCAGCAAACCAACGTTTTATTGTTGTTTCTGATGGAGCGGAGTCCCCATAACACTTTTCAAGCCATTGCTTCGCTTGAACGGTATTTTTTCCCATCAAGAAGCAGTGTAAAATTAAAACACGAAATTGTTTTTGATCCATTGTTTTGAAAATAACAAAAGTAGCGTCACTCTTAGCACAATAACTCACAAACTAATGAATAGAATATCATGAAATTTTAACAGCTGTCTTTTGAAGGTTAGTATTAACTGAAAAAATGGTGACTGCAATAAAACTAGCGCCATCTATATGTTAGGCCCGGGACTTTTCAGCCCATGTGTTATTGTAGTAAAGTATGGCAGTTAAAGGTAAGAACAGAGAAAACACTGGAAGCAACCAAAATGGATTATTGGAGACGAGCATCTAAATTAGAGAGAATTACCAGTGAGCGGATAAGAGAAATGATGGAAGTCACACATACAATTTTGGATGATATTAAAACTAAACAGCTTAACTAGTATGGTCACGTTCAAAGAATGCCAGAGGAATGAATACCAAAACAGATTCTTAAATGGAAACCGTTTGGAAGAAGAAAAGAAGGGAGGCCTAGGTGAAGCTGGAGAGAAGCGATATATCGAGAAATCAGATAAAGAGGAATAGAAGAAGAACTATGAAGAAATAGAGAAGAATGGAGACTGGGAATCGGAAGACGGTGAAGAACGTTATAAACCGATATACATACATATATCGTATGTATATATAGGAGAGCAAATTAAAATTAGCAAGAATAATTTAAAAGCAGATTTGGAAAGAAGTATTTCGCTAGCTTGGTCTAGTTTCGGCAAATTGCAAAAAGTCTTTACCTCACATCTATCTAATACCATCAAAGCTAAAATGTTCGATCAGCAAATACTGCCAGTTCTGATATATGGTACACAAACGTGGGCCATGAATAACAGCATAAAAGAATGGCACAAAGGACCATGGAAAGGCGAATGTTGGGATTAAAATTAAGAGATCGCATAAGAAATGAACAGATGAGAACAAGATCCAAAGTATCAGACGTAATCGAGCGGGTTTGCAGGTTAAGATGGAACTGGGCAGGACATGTGACCCACATGACAGACAATCGGTGAACCAAGAGGCTTGTGGAATGGAGATCGTGAAGACACAGGGAAGACCATAAACTCGTTGGACAGATAATATCAAGCATTTGGTAGGCAATGATTGGATGAGACAAGCTCAAAACAGACAACATTGGAGAAGCCTGGGGGAGGCCTACATCCGGCGATGAATGAACGGCTGATGATGATGATGATGACACAGGGAAGACCACAAACTCGTTGGACAGATAATATCAAGCATTTGGTAGGCAATGATTGGATGAGACAAGCTCAAAACAGACAACATTGGAGAAGCCTGGAGGAGGCCTACATCCGGCGATGAATGAACGGCTGATGATGATGATGATGACCACTCCACGCCTGAGTTCAACAGTCAGTCCGCAGAGTGGCTCGAACCGCATGAAAGCGTCCAAAAATACAAATATCAACTGGAAATGTTTTGGCAAGAATTTTTTGGGATGCGCATAGAATAATACTGATCGACTATTTTGAGAACGGGTGAACAATTATGTTGGCTTATTGGGCCATTTGAATGGTAAAATCAACAAAAAAGGCAGCACACAGCCAAGAAAAAAGTGTATGAAAAAATCTATGGTGAAATTGGACCAATTGTGCTATAAATTATTGCCTCATCTGCCATGTTCGCCAGATCTGCCCCTCCTCCGCGATTATTACCGCTTTTTAAATTTGAAAAGGTGGCTCCAGGGAAAGAAATTTGGCTCAAATGAAAAAATCGAATGGAAAACTGAGGTTTATTTTAGAGAGCTTGATAAATCATACTATATGGAAGGTATCCAAACACTGGACGATCGCTAGAATAAGTGCATCGCTCCCCATCGAGTAGCTTAACCGTTTACTACAGTTTTGAGAAAAATAATATGCTTGTTTAGTGCTGTAAAAAAGCATTTGAAATTGCTTAGTCTAGATACAGCAATATTATAATTTTATTCACTCAGGGGTATCACCAGGAGTATTGTCCTGAGTTTTGGACCTCGAAAAACTTGTGCTCTTTTGTTTATAAACAATTTAAGTTTTCAAAACGCGTTTTTTGAGCTTAAAATGTGAATAACTCCCGTTATATAAGTCGAATTAAAACAAAAAAAAAAAACTAGACTCTTCGTATTGAAATATCCAACAAATCTTCGTTAGCTTTAAGCTTCTTAAGAGCGTACATAACCTACAGAATTGAAAAAAAAGGCAAAAACTGTTTTTTTTTTTCATTTTGTTGTACAGGTCGACTAACGACGAACCGATCGGCTTGAAACTTTCAGAAAATATGCTTTTTGTTATAGCAAAAAATACCCTGAAATTTTGGTACAAAAATATTGAACCCAGTGGGCACAATTGAATTTGTTATTGCCCGCCATTTTATGCCATTTGGTCCCAAATGAATCTTTTTTTTTCAAAATTTAGGTCTAGACGTCAGGTTCCCGAAAGCATTAAAAAAAATTTTTTTTTGGAGCCACTTTAATTTTTTTAAAATTTGTTTATTAATCAAATAATCATAAATGCGTTTCTTCGGCCATTTTGAAAAAAAATGAAAAATTTTCATCACACCTGGTAGAGAATCGCAAAACCTTTATTGTTAAAAAAAAATCATTTTCGTTAACAATTTTTTTTTCAAAATGTCAATTGTTATTTGATCAAAAAACAATTGTAAAAAAACAGTTAAAATGACTTCAATAAAAAAAATTTAATGGTATCGAGACGTAAATTTTGAAAAAAAAGATCCATTTTGGACAAAAATTAATGTAAAAAAATACACGTCATTCCCCTACACACCCATGCCGCTATCCATATAAACACCAGTAAGAGATTTTAACAGTCGTAGAACGGTACTGCTAGCTAATCACACTCATAATAGTATTTCCTGTTTAGTTAAATTAACCCTTGTTTAACATTTAACTACCATAAGCGAATTCGACCACTGTTAAAGTACGCCATACATCACGCGTTACTGACCATTAAATTATTAAGGTACCTATTACACGTGACTTCAATATTAATCATATAAGAGTTTAAATTGTTTAATCTGTTTGTTGTTGCAAATTTTTTTACCGGCACTTTAAAAACTTGCTAAAATGGGCACTTTGTCTTAGTACACCAAACGGTTTGTGCAAAATTCTTTACTGAATTTTACTGTATAATATCTTATTTCTATTTCTGTTTTTCCTTCATATTTATTTTGTCCCGAAAAATGATTTTTCAATTAATTTTACCTTTGATTTTCACTGCCATTGTGTCTAGTCAACCAGTTACCGATAGTGCCAGTCTGAGGCTGATCAGTGTGGTAAGTTTTTGTTTATTTATTTTTTAAATTGTCACTTAAATATATGTACATGTTTTGTTAGCGGGTTATGTAGTAAGGGCGTAGGCAGATTCTAGGGGCAGGGGCACAAAGGGCATTTTTTTAAGGGGTTACGCTACCTTGGCGCTCGAAAAAATAGACATAATTTTTTTTTGACACAACTATTGTATATATAATATTATTCTTGTTTTTCACAAATATATTACGGTTTTAAAAACAAATTTAAAAAAGATATATTTAAAAAATTAAAAATTGTCAGATATATAAACCATCTTGTAGGACTCTCTTTTGAAAATCCTTGCACCCGGTGGAATTTTTTTTTTATCAGTCAGAAATCGTCTAAAAACTAAACAAATATTTTTTTATTGCTAGAAAAGATCATACCTAAGTGACCACATATGGAAAAAATTTAATTTTTTTTGTGGAAGTGAGAGCCGTTCGAAAATAAACTTTTCACAAAAATTTTGAGCTTTAAAAATTAATAAAAGATTAACAGTGCATCCAATCGAAAAAAAACCGTATCTCAACTTCGAGATAATGATATAAAGAATATGTGGTATTAATTTTGTCAAAATCAGATCAGTGTTTCGTACCGGGATTCCTTTTAAAATAAAAATTTTCGTTGTCTGTTTGTTGACTACACAAAGCACACCCCAAATGAGTTTTCAAAAATCAATATCTGGGGTTCCGACATAAATTTGTTAGTGATGGCTAAAAAAACTTTCTTCAACGGGAACTTCTATATCATTAGGGAAATTAGTAAGCACATTGTCTATCAAGATTCTATCTCTAGTAGAACTAGTATCTTTTATCACTTGTAAGCCCAATGCTATTCAAATAGGTGCACGGTGTGCCTGAAACAGGTTTTAATGATTTCGGTAACCACGCCATATTTTCCGACGGTAATCGATTTGTGTAGCACACAGACCATGTGTGAACAATTTTAAATTTTTTACCGAACCGTTTTGAAAAAAGTGCATTAAAAATGGAAAATTTCGAAATAATAATAAGATATTTACATCATATTTATGCGATATTATTGCAACATTAATTTGAGACGTGGTAGAAGTCTGTTGGTGCTCTCGAACTAAAATTATGGCAATTTTAAGATTTTTTTAAAATGCAGGTCAAAAATCTGTGAAAACATATTTTACTTATTTTTTTATATTTTTTTTAAATTTTCATAATTGTTGTTCTAGATCATCTAGAAATTTCTTTAAAAAATGATATTGAAGGGTTTAACTTCTAGTTAATATGATCATGTCTTCTCATTGAGGTATAATTTTGCTAATTACGTCAAAATAATAATATGATTTTTTTCTAGTACATTTAATGGCTTCCCTATTCTCTGAGATAAAGACATAGCTACTTCAGATGGTTTTTTGTCACCAAATTTTTCTTTCTTAATATTTTTTAATAAATCACATACTAAATGTTCTTTCTCTTTCGGCAGCAGAGTATCACATATTTTTTTAATTTCCGAATTTATTTGAGCGGTAGCAAAAATGAGGCTTTCCCCATGTCAGTTCCATAGTACATTTTGAACAATATCTGCAACTATCTTTTGTTTCCACTCTAGATTCACCACTTAAGAAATTAATATGTTCTGGTTTTCTCGCTAAATCACACAAACTACATTCACATCATTTTTCTTCTTGAGACCTCGTATTTCTATACAATGCTTCAAATGTTGAATAATCAGGTAACTCAGTGGATTTAATTGTTTCATTTTTTTAACGTCCTCATAAACTAAGATTTTACAAGAAGTGCAAATTACTGTGAGAAGACGTTTATAGTCGAAATTTATGACTTTTAAAATATCATCTTTTAAAGATCCAGCAATTTTATTCATCGAATCTTTTTTTAATGTTCTGTACGTTAAAACACTTAGAAGATCACTTCGGCGTCTGTCTGTCGGTCTGTCCGTCTGTCTGCCCATCTGTCTGTCCGTCTGTCACACCTGATTTTCTCCGAAACTATTTGACGCAGAAGGTTGAAATTTGGTACTAATATAGAAACTGATGGCCTCATTAGAGCAGTGTAGTTTTGAAAGTTAAATTTTGACTTAAGGGGTTAGTTTTGACGGGTCAAATCGGAAGTGAAAAAAAATTTTTTTTACTAGGTCGTCGAGTGGGGTGTCAAATGAAAGCTTGTAAAAACACGAGTTCAAAAATATATATAATGTCTTGCATGCTCACACTTTTCTTTGTATTATTTTGAAAATATCTCGAAAAATCGCTGTCCCCCTCTCTATCTCGAAAAGTACTGATCCAAAAATTTTGAAAAAATTCTGGAATATTCTCCACAGGGTGTAGATTGAATGAAAATTATCACGAGTGCATTACCTTTAATAATTTATCTGGTATATAAAAAAAAAAAAATTTCAAGGTCATCAGTTTTCAGTAAAGATCGGTAACAAACTTTGTTGAAAACTCATTCGGGGTGTATTTTGTGAAGTCACTGATCATTTTATACCTCCATAACAAAATAAAATCTACCATATATCTATAACATGTACAATTGTACAATGTCGACAAAATTAACTTTGATTTCTGACCTTAAAATTACCATAAGTTTGGTTCCACAACACCAACAGACTTCTACCACGTCCCAAATTAATGGTTTCATGTATACTATTAGAGACAGTTGCAATATTATCACACAAATATATTTTAAATAAATTCAATGAGTATTATTTATGAAGAAAATTATGAATATTTCGAGTTTTCCATTTTTAATTTTTTCAAAACGGCCGGCAAAAAAATTTTAAAATTGTTTACACATGCTCTGTATTACTACACCAATCGATTACCGTCGGAAAATTTGGAGTGGTCGCCGAAGTTATTAAAATCTGTTTCAGGCACACCGTGGTGAATAGACTATTATTAACAAAATCCAATTTTTTTTTATATAACATATAAATTATCATAGATAATAATTTTCATTCAATCAACACCTTCTTCTTCTTATATGTGCCGTATCAGGTCCCCCTGACGTTGGCTATCACTATGGCATATTCATCCCTGTTCCCTGCGACTCGGAATAACTCTTCGACGCTATGAATTCCCGGCCAATCTCGTATGTTTCTGAGCCAAGAAGCCTGCTTCCTACCAACTCCGCGCCTGACCTTAATCTTTCCCATCATTCTGAGCTGCAATAACTCATAGCAGCCTCAAAGATAAATCTAATAGATCTGTTCTCATCATATAATATTAGAAATTTATTTAATTCGCCCACGAGAATTTCTAGAACGTCAAAAACCGGTATTGACTATATAAGTACAAACAGTGCTGATAACAACTTGACTGGCACGGTATTGTTTAATTGTTTATCAGATCATTCCGCCCAAACTGTAACATTGGGCATTAGAGTGCCAGAAACTAATAGTAAAACTTATCAAACGTCGTATAATGAAAGAACTTATGGGACGTTTGGGAAATATCTTGGGCAGGAAACATGGTGTGAGGTTTTTGAGTCTGCTGGGGTAAATGAAGCATTTTCCTATTTTATATTATGTTTCTTTGGCATTTCCAAAAAAAACCTTGGATTACAAGAGGAATTTGTACATCATCACAAAAATGTAATCATAATGCAGTTATTTTAAGCTATTATAAAAGCAACAAGAAAATATATCGAAAAGTTATTTCTGAATCAAAAAGACTATATAACATTAAAACATATTTTGAATCAGATAATAAATCCAAGATAACGTGGAAAATTATCAATAACAATATACGAAACAAATAAGAAAAAAACAATAGAATTACTA
This sequence comes from Pachyrhynchus sulphureomaculatus, assembly GCA_019049505.1. NCBI lineage: Eukaryota > Metazoa > Arthropoda > Insecta > Coleoptera > Curculionidae > Pachyrhynchus > Pachyrhynchus sulphureomaculatus. The sequence continues at coordinate 6,634,597 of CM032452.1, read as the reverse complement.
AAATTGTTAGTAATGATGTAGTTGTTAAAAATCCTTCTGAAATAGCAAACTGCAATGTTAAACCCAGCTGTTCACTGCCCTACCGTCAGGAGCTTCATACCGTGTTCCTGACACCAATAAATCAGCAGGATGTGGTGGATGTTATAAATAACCTAAAAAATTTTAATTCCGTTGGAGTTGATGAAGTTGTTACTAAAATGCTAAAAACTTGTGTTCATCTTATGGCAGGTCCATTAACATTTTTGATAAATATGATACTATCTGAGGGTGTGTTTCCTGAGGCGTTGAAAATTGCAAATATTATTTGGGTATATAAAAATGGTAAAAAAAATTGTATTGAAAATTACCGGCCTATCGTGCTGCTCTCTATATTATCAAAAATTGTGGAAAGAGTGTATGTATATATATATATATATATATATATATATATATATATATATATATATAAAATATTAGCATTTGTAATAAAGTACAGCATCTTACATGAGGCACAAAATGGATTTCTCAAAGGCAAATCCACAATATCGGCAATTTACGAATTTATTAATAAAGTTTACACAAATCTAGATCTGAAATATGAATGAAAATAATGAAAACATTAGGCCTATTTACGGTCTTAAGTAAGGCGTTTGACCTTGTAAATCACGATCTTCTGCTGGATAAGTTGAATTCGTGTGGATTGAGGGGAAAAATTAATGAACTACTTAGGAGTTACTTAACTGGGAGAACTCAACTCGTATATGTAAATACAGCAAAGTCGGACATATTACCGATAAGTATAGGTATACCGCAGGGGTCTGTCTTAGGACCTCTGTTGTTATCACTTTTCGTGAACGATCTGCCTAATATAGAAGAGCAACATAATCTCATCATGTTTACCGATGATAATAGTTACGTTTGCTCTCACAAAAGTAAAGAAGAAGTGCTAGTGTGTGCACAAGATATTTTAAATAAATTTTTAAAATGGTTTAATGCAAATAAATACACAAAAGACTATATTCAATGATTTTACTCCTCGATCTAAAGTAATATCTGAAAGTTATCTGTTAAAAATTCATAGGAAAGGTATCCAACAAGTAGATGAAGTAAAATTTTTAGGAATACATTTGGAAAAAAGCCATGTTGATGCTCTTTGCAGGACTTTATCATCGTCATGTTTTGCATTATATAAATTGAAAGATTTGACAAATAGAATTAAGAGTTGGTGGTTTGTTACTATAAACTTGTGATTTAACATGACCCCAAAAAATAGTCCAAAGGCGTTAAATCGCACGATCTCGGCGGCAAGCGGTAGGGCCTTTTCGTGAAATTAATGACTCACCGAACTTGGCACGCAATAAAGCCATTTTTGGGTCGGAAATATGGGGTGGTGTGCCATCCTGTTGGAAATAAAAGTCATCTGCGTCCATTCCGTCAAATTCTGAGGAGTAATTTTGGAGTAATCGCGTAATTTTGAAGTAATCGCGTAATTTTGGAGTAATCGCGTAATTCTGGACAATTTCCAAGCGTTTTTTTAAAGTGAAACGATTCATGATTGAATGGCAAACATTACTAAACACAACTGACATCAGATGTCAAACATCTGCCAACCAACATGGCCGCTATTAGCTGTCAAAAGTCGGACATCCCTAATGGAAAACCCATGATAATGCATAGGAAGATGATGTCCCGTTTTCTAAAATAAAGGATTTTTCGATTACCATAAACAATTGGTACATTTTGTTAATTACGAGATTTCTAGCCAAGCTCTAACTTTAACATAAAAAAACGGCCAACTGCAAGTCGGACTTGCGCCGTATTGTGATTGCTTTTAAAATAAAAAAAACATTGTTAAGGATATATAAAATGATCAGTGACTTCACAAAACACACTCTAAATGCGTTTTCAAAAATCGATATCTAGGATTCGGACACAAATTTGTTTGTGATGACTAAAAAAAATTTCTACAATGTGAACTTCTACCTACCTATCTAATAAGCCTTCTTCCATCCAATGTCGGACATAGGTCTCCTCTTCCATTTTTTATTCCTCTCGATTCTGCGTCTTTCTGTTCCATCCTAAACCAGCCGTTCTTTTTAAGTTATCTCTCTATCTTCTTTGGGGTCTTCCTCTAGATCTTTGTTCCAACCAAGGCCTCCATTTTTGTATTCTTCTTGTCTTATTGTGTGTCCTGCTCATCTCCATTTCAAACCTGCTATCTGTTCTCTTACTTCTATCACTTGGGTCTTTTGTCTTATACTGTTACTAATTCCGTCTTGTAATCTTATATTCAGCAATTGGCGCTCCATTGTTCTCTGTGTTTTACTCAGTTGGTCCATCATCTTCTTATTTAATGTCCATGTCTGGGCCGCGAAGGTAGAATGTATTGATGGAATACCCTCTCTGTACTTCTGCCGTTTGATCTGCTTTTCTACACATTATTATTTGCCCTAGGTAGGTATATTCCTCTATGTATCCAAGTGTTCTGCCCTCTATTCTCAAGCTTCGTGGACTATTTTCATTTAACATAGCCTTTGTCTTATATCTGTTCAGCAGTAGTCCTACCTTCTGTGATTTGTTTTGTAGTTCAGTAATCATTTCCTGTATGTCATCAAAATTATCTAATATTAGCACTAGATCATCAGCATAACGCAGATGATTTAACTTTTGTCCATTTAAACTGATCCCCTTGTTTCCCATTCGAGTGCCTTGAAAATTTTGGGCTCATGAATCTCCCTGCCTTACTCCGCATTTAATAGGTATATGATTTGTTTTACTATCCCTTTCCACTATCATTTGTAATCACTGTAAATTATTCTTATGAATTGAGTATACCTATAGGCTATTCTGCTGTTATACAAGGGTCTTTGCGGTCCAGCTCTCAATACTATCAAAGGCCTTTTGATAATCTATAAATACAAGGTACAACTTTAAATTATATCCTGTTTCTTTCTCTATTAAAGTTCTGATAGTTAAGAGATGATCACAAATACTAAACTCTTCCTGAAGCCAGCCGGTTCTACCGATTGGTTTAATTCCAGCTTCTTCTCCAATCTATTAATTATTAATTTGTAAAAAAGAGTAATTATATTGGATGATAATTATCTAACTTAGTCTTATCACCTTTTTCAAAAAGTAAAATTATTCCAATTTTCATCCAGACATTTATTGAATAAGAGTTTTAGCACCTGTACCACCAAGTCTCCTCCTTCTTTCATTAATTCCGTTAATACCCACGCAAGTTCTGGTGTTGTATTGTTTTTCATAGTTTTTAGTGTTTTAGTGTATACATACAATGTTTCAGAAAAGTCCTCAACATAGGGACAATTATTTTATTTATTTGATTTTATTTATTAATGAGTGCTCTTATATATTTCTACATGACCTTTTTGTATTTTAGTTTTTCAGACATGGCGCAAGAACTCCTGAACTAAAAGACGTGCATCTCTATCCTAATGATCCTTATAAACTCGAAGCGTTCCTTCCCATGGGATGGGGACAACTTACCAATGTAAGTTTTTAAATTATTTATAAAAATGACTGTTTAGATCTCAAAAAGGTGTAGATACCACGGTTTTCAAGGCGCTAATTTTAAAAAAAGTACACCTAGGATTCCGTTAAACTGAAGTCAAAATAAACGCTCAAGTTACTTAAAAAGGATTCAAGGATATATTTTCACTTCTCTTTTCTTTACTACTGAATGATATTTCTTATTTTTAAATAATATTCTTGTTAAAATTAATAATTTGTTACCAAATGTTATCCCGCTAAATATCGCGGAAGAGAAGACCTTCAAATTTTTAATTCATACTTGGCGTCGATATATGCGCTATTTTAGATAAATTTGCATAAAAGAAGCGGATGAAATGGAAGCCTGCAGACACCCTTTCTTCATAGTGGTGTCGCGTTGTACCAGGTGTACAAGTATGAAATGTGGATTTTTTTCTAAAAAAAATTCGGAAGAATGATAAAAACTGCTTTATTCAAACTATACTCCATCGCTTGTTATACATTGTCCCCATCCTTCAGGCAATTTGTTTTGCCGTATCTGATGGAGCATTGTCATGAAGAAAAATGACTTTGTGTTGCCTCTTTCGGTATTCTGGCATCTTTTCAAGTAGCGAACGGTTCAAATCGATCAATTGTTGTTGCTAACGTTTAGTATTAACTGTTTCCCCAGGTTTTAACAGCTCATAATAGACCACGCTCCTCCGGCCTCACCAAGCACAGAGCATCATCTTTCTGCCAAAGCGATTAGGTCTTGCGGTCGATATGGATGGTACGCCTGGGTCTACTCATGATTTTTTGCGCTTGGGATTCTCAAAATAAATCCACTTTTCATCCCCTGTAACTATACGATGCAAAAACGACTTCCTTTTGTACCGAGAGAGAGTAAAATGTCACACGTGTTTTTGCGCTTTTCAATTTGCCTGTCGTTCAACTCATGTGGTACCCATCTACCGCTCTTGTTAACTAACGTCCAATTGCTCGGCGAGTTGTTTTTGTGTTTGCGAATCATCTTCGTCCAACAATGCTTGCAATTCCACATCTTCGTATTTTTTTGGCGGTTTTCCAAGTTCCTTGTCTGCAATATCGAAGTTACCACTTTTGAAACGCCAAAACCATCGTTCACCATAAGCTTCTTGAAGTGATCGGTATGATTCAACAGCAGTTTTCTTCAAATGAAAACAAAAAATTAATGCTGTCCGCGAATGCTCTTTGTTCGATATAAATCTCGACATATTGAATACAACAACCCAACACTATGCACACACTTTTCCAATTTATCACTCGTGCGCGTCTGACACTTGTTGATGATACAAAAAAATGGCGCAGTGTCAAATCTTTATAGCACAAATTGCATTGGTGCACCATTTGTTGTCTGAAATCCGCATTTCATACTTTTACACCTGGTATTTGATCTGATATTACCACGAAACGAGATTAAAGAATAGCTAAAATTGAAATTAAATAAACGGCCAAGTGCAAGTCGGACTTGTGCAATTAGTGTTGCGTAGTGTTAAGTCAAAATTTAACTGTCATCAATTTTTATATATGTTAAGTGCCGAATTTCAACTTCCTATATCAAACAGTTTCGGAAATAATCGGGTGTGACAGACGCACAGATAGAGATCGAAGTCATCTTATAACTGTTCTGTACGGAACACTAAAAATTAAAATTTATCATATTTTTCGCTTTCGATTATTTATCGCGAAAATTAAATCCTACTTATAATTTTCAATACTTTTCCCACGCAACCATGCTTTTTAGTGTTTCGTACGGAACACTTCTAAGATAACTTCGGTGTCTGTCCGTCTGTCTGTCTGTCTGTCACACCCGATTTTCTCTAAAACTATTTGTCATAGAAAGTTGAAATTTGGTAATAATATAGGAATTGATGGCCTCATCAAAGCCGTGTAGTTTTGAAAGTCAAATTTTGGGGGCATGCTCCAAATTTTAAAGACTATTCTTTTGGACCTGTCGTAAGCCTGGATGAAGTGTGAAGGAACGCATTTGCGAATTTGACAATGGAATTAAAAAATGGAAACGAAACATCCCATTATTTCAGAAACTGTCGCTCGGAGCACCAATTACCAAGAGAGCTTTTTTAGACAGGAGAAGGCAGAAAATATGAATATTTAATTAAAAATATCACACAGTTATGACAATTTAAAAGTATACACAGTGCGCCCCCTACAATTTACAATAAAACTGTGAGCTGATTTCGATTTCTCATCTCAGAAAACCCCTAAGGACCGAATCTTGTGCAAATAGTACAATTATTAAGAAAGCTCCTTAAGAAAAACTAAAATAAAAGTATAACTTTGACACCCTACGTCTCAAAAATTACGAATTTTTGGTTTAAGGTAAGCTGGGTTAAATGGCCATATTTTCAACCCCGAAAGCCACAGTAACTCTATATACACGGAATACTGGGACAGCCTGTATGAATAGACTTAAAAAATGGATTTTTAGTGTTTGGATTAAGTTTTTTTTGTTGTGGTGTGAAAGTCAAATTCATTATTATTCTTATAACTGCATGTTTAAGAGAAAAATTCTATGCAAACAATTTTTTTTCTGACAAAAGAAAATACTAGTGAGTGACTGCAATTGAGTACATCATTTAATTGCATGGTATTTATCTACAGAATACTAAATTAGTTTGTATTTAAATTTCTAAACCTGTATTTTTTAATAGCTAGGTAAAAAACGTGACAAAATCCCCGTTTTACTTTTTTATTATTTTTTTTTAAACCAAGGTTTACTACATTTCTAATAAATTAAATAGTTAAAGTGGGTTTTACATAATCAGATAGATATTCTTGCTAATTTCAAATTTTTGGCCCCAGTGATGTTTATTTTATAAAATTCTGCATTCAAAATTACTAACTAGGAGATAGTCTGGCTGTACAGTCTGTCAAGTAGGAACGTGACCGCTCGTATTCTTAAAAAAATGTGTTTCGAGAACATTTTTTCCATCTACGTATTCTACATGCACTGAAAATGATTCAAAAGCAAGGAAATTGGGTGCCGTACGAATTGAAACAAAGGGACGTTGAAAGTAAATTTTTCACCTGTGTACCACTGCACAATCGGAAAGATTTTTTGCATCATATTGTAACGGGTGATGAAAAATGGATATACTACGCTAATCCAAAGCGCTAAAAATTATTGGTGAAGCCCGAGGAACCATCAACATCTTCGCCAAAGCCGCATATTCATGGCTCCAAGCTTATGTTTTGTATCTCACCAGATATTACTCCTTCTGATTATCACTTGTTCTGATCGATGACACACGGCCTGTCTGAAAAGCGTTTCCATTCTTATGAGGATACCAACAAATGGGTCGATTCGTGAATAGCCTCAAAACATGAGTCGTTCTTTCGACGTGAGAAGGGAGAAAGTAGTGGCTAGCGATAGACAATACTTTAAATAATCAGTTTGTAAACATTTTTGTTTACAATAAAGCGATATTGTTACCAAAATCTCCCTCAAAATTAATTCACACACCCAATAAGTAATTAATTTACCGTGCCAAAACGCTATGTCGATGCTGAGGGAGAGTATGTCGACTGAATGATTTGAAACTTTATAATTGACACAGGTTTCACTTTCTATTAAAAGTTTCTTATGGACAGAGAATTCAGAATCTAAATATTTCCCCCGATTTTCAAATACAGGACAATATAACAATTTGAAAATTGCATATTTCCACTAATTTCGACACAAACTGTTCTAAAAATGTTTAAAAATGAGCTTATTTAGCTTGATGATGATAAGTTGAAGATACTGGAAATTTAGTATTTTCACATATATAAAATGCTCTAGAATCTTACTAAAACAGTGCTTCATAAGTACTATTACGAGGGCTATCTTTTAAGTTAAGGTAAAGTAACTATCCAAGTGCCGAAATTGCCATCCTGGGCGACTTTAATGTCCACAATATCAACTGGCTCAAATATTCAAATACTACCGACGAACAAGGTCGTGAAGCTGAGTCATTCTCAATCAGTTATGGCTTAACTCAGCTTATTGACGAACCAACACGGATCCCTGATCGAGACGGGGAGTTCGCCAGTCTACTTGATCTGTTTTTAACCACCAATCCGGAGATTTACACGGTCACCGTAAATCCGCCGTTAGGTTCTTCCGACCATAAACTGCTTTCGACATCGAGTATCCTGCCAATCAGTGACAGAGAGGCGCCTAGGCCGCGCAAGATTTGGCACTACAAATCTGCTAAATGGGAAGATCTCATGGAATACTTTCGAACTTTCCCTTGGATGGACGTTTGTTTTCGATCCGATAACCCATCTGACTGCGCCAGGGAGGTCTCCGATGTTATTTTGGCTGGTATGGAAGCTTACATCCCTTTTTCGAAGAAATGCTCCTCCAACGGCAAGCCTTGGTTCGACCGAAAATGCAAAGAAGCTGTTGCTTCTAAACATATTGCCTACCGACAATGGCGTGAAAATCCTAACACCTTAAATCGAAACATCTTTGTTCATGCCCGGAACAGATGCAAGGGAATTATCGACGAAACCAAGGAGGCACACAATCAACGAATTAGAAACAAACTTCTGGCTTGTCCCAACAATTCCAGGTCCTTTTGGGCAGTCGCTAAGGCAGTTAGTCAAAACTTTACCAAATCCACGATACCACCACTCACACGGCCAGATAATTCCATTGCAACCACACCTGTTGAGAGAGCGAACTTGTTGGCTGAACTCTTTGCTTCACATTCTACTGTCGATTTCCAAGGAAAAACACCACCTACTATTCCCATATTGCAGTCAAGGATGCCCGATGTTGTCTTCAGACAGCGCATCATAAAGCGTATTTTAATGAAGCTAGACACCAAGAAGGCTTCTGGCGCTGACGGAATACCTGCCATAGTTCTCAAAAACTGTGCAAGGGAACTAACACCAGTTTTCTGTAGACTTTTTAACCTATCCTACAGAAAGGGAATATTTCCGTCCTGCTGGAAATGTGCCACGGTTCAGCCGATACCTAAAAAAGGTAAGAAGACCTTGCCAAATAACTACCGACCAGTTGCACTGCTTTCAATAATATCGAAAGTCATGGAAAAGGTTATCAATGAGCATCTTCTAAAATATCTTGAACGATTCAATATTATTAGCGATCACCAATATGGTTTTCGTAAACATAGATCAACAGGAGATCTTCTGACTTACGTAACACATGTTTGGAACAACGCAATTGAACACTTTGGAGGATCTCGAGCGGTTGCTCTTGACATATCCAAGGCATTCGACCGTGTTTGGCACGATGGACTGTTGGCTAAGTTGCGCTCTTATGGTATGTCTGAAAGGTTCTGTTTGTGGCTCTCATGTTTCCTCAGAGAGCGTTCTTTACGAGTGGCGGTCGACGGATTTCTTTCTAACACCCTCACTATCAACGCCGGTGTGCCCCAGGGCTTCATATTGTCTCCTACTCTCTTTCTCATTTACATTAACGATCTGCTGGAAAAGACCGGGAATCCAATCTATAGCTTTGCAGATGACAGTACGCTTGTCTCTTCATTCACCTTGAACGCTCGGACATCGGCTGCTCAGGCGAATATCCGCAGACAGCAGGAGGTCGTTCAACTTAACAAAGACCTGGAAGAAATTCTATCTTGGGGTGACAGTAACCAAGTGGAATTTAACGCTACAAAAACCCAAGCGGCAGTTTTTTCTAAAAAAGTTAACGTTGCTGAACCCGACATAGTTATGTCGGGGCACTCCATTCCCCTAGCATCGTCGCTCAATTTGTTGGGCGTTAGTTTGGGAGCAAATATGTCTTGGCATGAACATGTTGCAGGCATAGCAAGGAGAGCTTCTCAAAAATTGGGAATATTATTTAGAACCAGAAAGCTTTACACCCCACAGCAACTGTTAATTCTTTACAAAGCCCAAATTCGACCAACTATGGAATACTGCTCCCACGTTTGGGGCTCCGCTCCCAAAACATACACTGCATTTGTTGGATTCTGTTCAGAGAAGAGCGGTCCGTCTGATTGGGGACCCGGAATTGACCGGCGGCCTTGATTCGCTGGAACATCGAAGAACGGTTGGCGACTTGAGTCTGTTCTACAAGTATTTTCATGGAAAGTGTTCGAAGGATGTAGCCCGCTTAATTCCTCCCAAAGCGGTGCATGTTAGAAATACACGTCGCGCTGGTGCTTCGCATCCGTATGAGGTTCAGCTTGTTACTCCGCGTACGACGCTTTTCAAGCAATCTTTTATATGGAGAACGTCATCCCTTTGGAATAATTTGCCCAGCGCTGTGTTTCCCACCGAGTACAATTTACAGCGATTCAAGAACAACGTGAATCGCTTTTTTCCACACTCGTGCCGCTCCTGGAGCGCTTTAGGGACTTCCCTGCAGCACGTGTGCTAGACCAATAAAAAAAAAAAAAAAAAAAAAAAGTTTTTACAAAAACAACGAAAAAAAAATTGATATAAATCGTTGTATTGTTTCTGAAAATATTCGCCTTTAAGATTTATACACTTCTGCATGCGTTCGAACCAATTCTCGAAACATTTTTTCCACTCTGAAGTTAGTATCTCAAAAACATGGTTTTGGAATGATTCAGCAGCTTGAGGTGATGAAAATCGCAGTCCAAACATTTTTTTTTGATATTCGGGAAATAAGCAAAGGTTTAATAAGGCAGTAATTAACGAACGCAACAAATGTTGATAGAATTTTGCACAACAAATGAATATAGAATTAATAATACCTTTTACCCTCATAAACAACAACATCAATATACATGGCAGGACTCGAGAGACAGAAAATCAACGATAGATTATATAATTACAAATAAAATTATACATCCTATCCAAATACTCGACATAAGGAGCTTAACATCTGCTAATATAGAATCGGATTTAGTGTTAGGAAAACTACGATTTAGTACAACTCTAATAAAAAAGGATCCACCTAAATACATTGAAAAATTAAACATAGGGTCAATAGAAACTTCAAGAACACAGAATAAAAGAAAAAATAACGAACAATCCAATAAACACAGAAGACGAGGTAGAAAGAAGCTGGTTAAAATTATCAACAAATATAAAGCACGCAGCAAAAGAAGCCATAAAAAGGCGTACAGTGAATATAAACGACACTTCGAAAGCGGTGGTATACATCAGAAATAAAGTCTCTAGCATTAGAAAAACGAAAAACCTATCTAGACTATAAAAATAAGAAAACACCAGAAGAGCACGATAAGTATAAAGAAGTTAGAAACGCAGTAAACAGTAGAATTATGGACATCAAGCGAGAATATTGGAGAAAGTTTACAAGTGATATGAAACACTATTTGTATGGGTCCTAGAAGAAGATACGGAAGATGTCAAGGTGAAGGAAAACAACTCGTAAATGAATATATATAAATAAGTACTATCCCGAAAAATGAATGGGTATACTACTTTAAAAACTTGTACAAACATGAGGATACTATCGATGGACGCGTGGAAACATTAGAAACAACGGATTTAGAAGAACAAGGAATAATAACATTAGAAGATGTAAACAAGGCCGTAACGAAACTAAAAGATCGAAAGACACCAGGGGAAGATAAAATTCGTAATTAGCTGCTAAAATATGGAGGACAAATATTAAACATGGAACACACAAACTATTTGAAAAGATTTAACATAGAATGGAAGTATCCAAAGAATGGAACAAATGCATAACTGTGCCGATTTGTAAAAAAGGTAGTAAAAAGGAACCTTCAAATTATCGCGGCATAACATTACTTAACTCTATAATGAAGTTATTCACAAGTACAATAGCAGAGCATATAAGTATGATCATACCCACTAATGAGCAAAAACACGGGTTTAGGAAAAAAAGATCTACAATATACACGATATTCATAATAAGACAGATTGCAAAGAAAGCAATAAAATAAAACAAAGTAGCGTGCATCTGTTTCGTAGATCTAATGAAAGCATTCGACAAGGTAAAACTAGAAGACGTTGTAGATATACTAGTAAAAAAAGGTGTCAAGAAAGAACAACACAACAAGAATAAAAGTGAATAAAGAATTATCAGAAGAAGTATGTCTCTCATGTGGCATAAGACAAGGTGACAGTCTGAGTCCTAGACTCTTTAGTATAATAATGGGCAAGATAATAGACCTAACAAAAGACGACAGTCATGGATACCGTTTAGGAAAGAAGAGAATTAGTATGGTATGTTATGCAGACGATGTCGCGCTAATTGATGAATCCGAAGACAACTTACGAAGGCAGTGGCAGAGTTTCAGAAGAGTCGCAGAAATATACAACATGGAGATCTCCGTAAGAAGGACAAAATACCTTACAATCTCTAGAGAATCGACTAGGTGTAAGTTAATAATAGACAACCAGCCTATAGAACAAGTAATGCTGTTTAATTGCTTAGCAGCGACGATCTCAAGCTTTGGAAACCTAACAACAGAAGTAAGAGATCAAGTAACAAAAGTAATTCAAATATCCGGATGCCTACGAGATATTGTGTCTAAAAACAAAAACATAACATCAAAAATTAAATTACGCATCTATAAAACCTGCATCAGACTTATACTCACTTATACAGTCGAAACTAGATCCGACGCCACAAAGATAAAAAGTGAACCAGTGAAATGAGAATTTTAAAAATTATATGTGGAAAAACACTACTACAGAAGACATTATAAGATGGACAAGAAAAAACGCAGGATGTGGAACACATAAACCGAATGACAGATGATAGATTAGTCAAGATCGCACGGAATGGAAAACCGGAGGCCAGAAGACCACCAGGCAGACCACCAAAACATTGGAGAGAGCTGGCAGTTAACCTCACAAGAAAACGGTTGAATAATAAACGATAACAAAAAACAGATCTTAAACCTAAAAATAAGTCGAAGAAGGAGAAGAAGGGAATAATAAGAAGACGTTAGGCGATAAATCATGTGAATACGGGCAGGGAGACATTAATTCGATGTTTTTCTTCGTCAAATAATCCATTGTGTGACATGCTGTGTGAGAGCTGGAATTGTCATAATGAAGAATGATGCAACGCTTTCGGTTGTTTTTCCTGATTTCATTGATTACTTCTGGCACACAAATTGTTATATACCATTCAGTATTAGCTGGTCTTCGATTCTCTAAAGCAATGGTTGCAATATGTCCAGTATAACCAAAGAAACAAACGATCATTTTCTTGGAAGTGCTTCGCGAACGAACCAATTTTGTGAGATTCGGTTCACCTTGGAACACCCAAACAGTTAATTGTTGCTTAGTTTCCGGCTCGTATTAATATATCCAAGTTTCTTCTCCTGTTACGATGTGAAATTTCCATTTGTTCACAAAACTGTTTTTTTTAAACGCTCACTGTAAACAAACTACTCGGTTAATTTCTAAGCTGCCACTGTTTTAACAATAACAAATGTCAAATTTTACATCAATGGTGATGTCACATCTCAATAGTGCCATCTAGTAGTCGTTTTATAAAAACTTAAAAAAACGGCCGTGGTACGTCTACTTAGCCCACCACAAACCACGTAAAATGAATTCATCTGAACCTTTTCCAACTTCAAACAAAAATATTATGACTTCAAGTTTTTAAAGGAAAAGAAATAATGTTATGGGCTCTTATTATCTATGTTAAATTCTTTTTTCATCTATTTGTGATATTCCTAAACATAAAAAACTATTTTTTTTTTACAGCATGGGAAGGATTTGGCATACAATTTGGGAAAAGTTCTCAGACACCGTTATGGCAAATTTCTCGGGGACCTTTATACTCCAGAAACAGTATTCGCCCAGAGCACCGACTACGACAGAACCAAAATGTCCGCTATGTTAGTACTGGCTGGATTATTTCCGCCTTCTGATGCTCAGAGATGGAACAAAGATTTGAACTGGCAGCCAATACCGCTCGCATATGAAAAGGACAGTCAAGATTATGTAAGAATTATTGTTTATTAATATGTTATTCTTTATATCAAAATATACTCTACGGTGCTTAAACTAAAATTATTTATTTAGGGAAGAAGTCAAAGATGCAGTTGAGATATTGTCTGAAAAAAAATTATCTTGATGTTATTCTTCTTCTTATATTGCCATCTCCTTTACTGAAGTTGGGCTGTAATCACGGCGAATTCTTCTCTATCTTAGCCAACTTTTAATAAAGTATGAGTATCCAGGCCTGTCCAGTCTCGTACATTCTTCAACCAGGAACATTGTCATTGTCCTGGATCTCTCGTTCCTTTAATTTCGCCCTCCATCCATAAATATGTCCGAAGTAGCGAGTTTTCTATCTTTTAACAAGTGACTCTTTTTCTACCCGTTCGCCACAATATATCTTCATTCCTGAAATGTTCTGTTCAGGAGTTCTTTAATATTCTGCGCATGGCAAAGACTCCACACGGTTCATTGAGCGTATTCCCTTGGTTCAGGCCTCAATTCAATACAAATTCAGTGGATATATATAGAACTTCATACAACAATAATGAATATCCAAAACAAGAGTGTAGTTTGTGAGGAAGTGTCTCATTTTGAGAAAAGCAGCTCTGGCCATTTTAATGCGAACTCATATTTGTTTACAATCCAGGTTTTCTTGAGATGATCATTACTCTTACTTTATTAACGTTTACTTTCATTCTCAAAGTGTCGCCTTCCCGAGATATAATATTCATAAGGCGCTGATCCATCTGCTGTATCTGCTATAATACCGGTATCATCAGCGTACCTCAGGTTGTTGTTGATTTTGCCATTTTGATATTGCCTAAGCATTCTCTAAGGCCTTCTGAAATATATGCTCAGAATACAGATTAAAAAGGAGTGGAGAGAAAACACATCCTCGCCGAATACCTCTTGCTCTTGATTTCTTCTGTTTCTTTGCTATTTACTCGTATCGTCGCTACTTGATCCCAATATAAGTAAGTAATAAATCTGGTGTCATTTTCATCAAGACCCATATTCTGAAGCATCCGTATCAATTCTGGATGTTTGACTAGATCAAAAGCTTCTTCGTAATCGATAAAACATAGATACACGTCTTTCCTTTGATCTCTACATTTTTGCAAAAATATACTCAGACCGAAAAGTGCTTCTCCAATTCCAAAACCCTGACTAAATCCGAATTGCTCTTCACTGACATCTTGTTCGTCTTCATTGCGTATTCTGTGGTGAATAATCCTAAGTGTTATTTTCAAAGCATGAGGCGGTACTGTTCACGTTTGTTGGCATTTGGCTTTTTGATAAAGGTATGCATATAGACTTAAGCCAGTCGTTTGGTATGTTCCTATATTGTAGATGGGATAGGGATTTGGGTAGAGAGTAGCAGAAGAGGATTCATGAGGAGATTGGTAGAAATCTGGATATAAACAAGCAGGGAACTCAAAAGACACAGGAAGAAAAATGGCACCACATCAGAGAAATACTGGGAGAAGTAATGTAAAAGCACCTGAAATAAAATAAAACCAAAAATCATGCATGACGGAGAAAATATTGGATATGATGGAAGTGAGAAGAAGGTATAAGAACAACAATAATATAATATACGAAGAAACAAACAACCTAATAAAATGAAAGATGAAGGAGGCTAAAGATATGCGGCTAAATGAACAATGCACAGAAATAGAAGCATTAGAAAAGAAATACGATAAATTTAATTTACATAAGAAAGTCAAAGAAGCTGCTGGACTAAGGTTACAAAGGCAACTACAAGTAATAGAAGATAAAGAAGGCAAACTACTACTGAACATACAAGAAAGAATAGATAGATGGGAAGAATATATAGGGGAAATGCATAGTGACACAAGTAGACAACATAATACAAATAAGCTTAATACAACGGGCCCCCATAAATAAAGACGAAATTTTAAATATGGAAAATCGTAGTAGAAAGTGTCATTTGTATAATTTCGTCTATCGGATTTTTAAATTTGGACAACCCCAATACCTCAGAGAACAATTTAGTGTTTTTCTGCATCCGCACGATACGAGAAACATTACTTCTTTTAGAGTTCCTCAACACAGGAAGGCAGCCTTTCAAAAGTCCTTTATTTTTGTTGCTGTGCATTTGTGGAATTCTTTGTCACAAGAGGTTAAACAATTATCACCAGGCAAGTTTTCTTCCTATGTAAAACACCAACTTATTAATTAGCAAAAGAATTCTAATTTAACGTAATATTTACCTACTGTGTATATAATTTTTTGGGATCCTTTTAGAGGTGATACCACTTGCCCACCATATCATATTAGGTAAAATTTACTCTGTTTATGCATATACATCTCCCCGCGCCTCCGCCGCCCGTTTCGCTGCGTGCTCGCCGATCCCTCTTTACGCTCTACTATTTTTAGAATTTTTTCAATTAGTTTTTTATTTAATTTTAAGGTATAGGTTCGCCACTGGGTGGCACCACACATGCCCAAATAGTGAAGGGCATGTGGCTATTTATAGTCGCTGTACCATCCTTTTTGTCGTATTTCGAGCAAATTTAATTTCTGTCTTATCAATTTGCAAATATTGGCAAATAAACTGAATTTGAATTTGAAATATAAGCAGCAGCAAATCAGCTTAAAAACAAAAAGGCAATAGGAGAAGATAATATACCTACAGAAATATTTAAAATATTTCTTGAAATGGACATTATACAGGACCTCTTCGACAGCGTATACATTACAGATAATGTACCGCATGATTGGTTGACATCAATTTTTATACCATTGCCAAAAATAGAATAACCCTAGAAAGTGAGAGGAATATCAGAATATAAATCTAATGAACCACATCTTGAAACTCTTCCGTAAAATAATCCACCAAAGAATATACAAAAAACTAGATGAACGTACTGGACAAACACAGTTCGGCTTTAGGAACGGACTAAGAACGAGGGATTCACTATTTTCCATCCGCGTTCTGATTGAAAGATGTAGTGATGTCAACTTTGATTTTTATTTATACTTCATAGATTTCCAAAAAGCCTTTGATATAGTAAATCACGAGAAAATGATGGAAATACTACAATCGTGTAACATTGATGACAAAGACTTACGAGTACAAATAATATCAAGTTTATACTGGAACCAGACTGCCAAAATAAAAGTTGAGAACCGCATGTCCAAAGAAATAGAAATAAAGAAAGGCGTACGTCAGGGTTGTATTTTGTCACCCCTGTTATTCAATGTCTATTCAGAGGAAATCTTCAATAAGACACTTTCTGAAGAACAGATGGAATTACAATTAATGGTGTGTGTGTGTGTGTAAATAACCTCCGCTACGCTGATGATACTGTCATTCTAGCGGACAGTGAAAAAGGCCTACAAAGACTCATGAATGGAATTGTTGATGCCTGTGTGGAATATGGAATGAAACTGAATACGAACAAAACAAAAACAATGGTGGTCAGTAACAATCCTAATACAAACACAAATATTAAAATACATCAACAAACACTTGAAAGGGTAGCAAAAATAACGTACTTAGGATGCGTAATTAGTGAGGATTGGGACCACTTTATTGAAATACGCTCAAGAATTGAAAAAGCACGAACCACCTTTAATAAAATGCGCAACATACTCTGTAACTGCCAACTAAACTTAAAAACAAGAAGAAGAGTGCTAAGATGCTACGTGCTCTCGGTCATTTTACCAGGTGTACAAGTATGAAATGTGGATTTCAGACAACAGATGATGCACCAAAGCAGTTTGTGCTATAAAGATTTGATACTGCGCCATTTTGTTGTGTCATCAACAAGTATCAGACTCGCATGAGTGATAAATTGGAAAAGTGTGTGCATAGTGTTCTGTTGTTGTGTTCGATATGTCGAAATTTATACCGAACAAAGAACATTCGCGGACAGCATTAATTTTTTGTTTTCATTTGAAGAAAACTGCTGTTGAATCATACCGATTACTTCGAGAAGCTTATGGTGAACATGCTCCATTGCAAGATACGTGTAAACGATGGTTTCGGCGTTTCAGAAATAGTGACTTCGATGTTGCAGACAAGGAAAGTGGAAAACTGCCAAAAAAATACGAATATGTGGAATTGCAAGCATTCTTGGCAAACACAAAAACAACTCGCTGAGCAATTCGGCTTTAGTCAACAAGCTGTTTCCAATCGGCTACGAGAGATGGGAAAGATTCAGAAGACCGGTAGATGGGTACCACATGAGTTGAACGACAGGCAAATGGAAAAGCGCGAAAACACGTGTGAAATTTTGCTCGCTCGGTACAAAAGGAAGTCGTTTTTGCACCGTATAGTTACAGGAGATGAAAAGTAGATTTATTTGGAGAATCCCAAACGCAAAAAATCATTGGTAGACCCAGGCGCACCATCCACATCGACCGCAAGACCGGATCGTTTTAGTAGAGAGACGATGCTCTGTGTTTGGTGGGACAAGAGGGGCGTGGTCCATTATGAGCTGTTAAAACCTGGGGAAACGGTTAATACCAAACGTTACCAACAACAATTGACCGATTTGAACCATTCGCTGCTTAAAAAAAGGCCAGAAGACCGAAAGAGGCAACACAAAGTAATTTTTCTTCATGACAAAGCTTTGCCACATACGGCAAAACCAGTTCGCGACACGTTGGAAGCACTCAGCTGGGAAGTTCTACCCCATGCAGCTTACTCACCAGACTTGGCTCCTTCCGATTACCACTTGTTTGTATCGATGGGTCACGCACTTGCTGAGCAGCGCTTTGGTTTGTACGAAGATGTGAAAAATGGCTCGATGAGTGGTTCGCAGCAAAAGGGGAAGATTTTTACTGGCGTGGTATTCATAAATTGCCCGAAAGATGGGAAAAATGTATAACAAGCGATGGAGCATACTTTGAATAAAGCACTTTTTATCATTCATTCTTCCGAATTTAACATGTATTTTTAGAAAAAAAAATCCGCATTTCATACTTGTACACCTGGTATACGGTATAGAAGCTGCAACAATCACAGAGACAACACAATAAAGAATGGAATCATTCCAGATGTGATGCTATCGCCGAATGCTGCGTGTCCCTTGGACAGGACATACCACAAACGTGGAAATACTTGATCGGATGGGAAAAGAATGAGAATTGATTCCAGCTGTTAAAGAAAGAAAAAGCACTATTATGAGAAGCCAAAAGTATGAGCTCCTGCAGCTTATAATTGAAGGAAAAATAATTGGTAAGCGAGGACTAGGAAAGCGCCGCAACTCCTGGTTGAAAAACTTACGACAGTGGACAAACATGGCATCTACTGAATTGTTTAGAGGAGCAATAGATAAAATCAGATAGGCAAATGTCAATCGCCGTGTAAGGCACACTAAGAACAAGATTGTAGTTGGAATTTACGCAGCTGCACAAGATTGCAATATTTTCTTCATTTAGAAATTTAAACATCTCTGCATAAAGATTATCAAGTCCGGGAGCTCTTCCAGTTTTCGCATGCTTTATTGCATTCTTAACTTCTGCTGGGAGATCCCATCTCCAATCACTTCTGGTAATTCTCTCACGTCATCAAAGGTGTTTTTAATGTATCGAATCCATTCTTCTTCTAGCTCTTTTTGTTCGGTTATTATCTGATTAATATCATGTCGATTTTCTTACTATATTTTGCCCCGTAATTTCTTTAACTTTTCTACACATATTAAAATAGTCATGCTTTAGTTGAAATTCTTCCATTTCCTGACATTGTTCTTCCATCCACTTGATGTTATTAATAAAAATTATTCTTTTTATAATCATCTATAGAAAATACTAATTAGTTTCAACCATAGTGATGAATTATTTAGATTAAAAAAAAAACTGAAGCAATTTTGATTATATTTCATAGTCCATAAATGTGAAGAGGAGAAGCTCAATGTTGGTTTGCGACTATTGTAGGCTTTGTTATTTTAACGATAATTTTTCTCCTTTTTTAAAAAATAAGTTATTCGATTTTTCAGTAATATCTTACTTTTAGGTTTTAAAACGACCTAATACCTACTGCCCCACCTACATGAAAGAATTGGAAGAAGTCCTTCAATCTGATGAGACATTAAGTTTCCTCAAAAGTCATAGAGATACTCTTGAGTACATAGGAGAACACACAGGAAAGCCTATGAATAAACTAAGTAAGTTGTTTTTAATTCAAACAAATCACTTACAATTTAAAAATTATATTAAAATATTACTAATTACCGTCTGTCTAGTAAGATCCCGGAGTTAAAATAGCCCCCCGTTCGGATCTCCGATTGAGAGATCACAACTTTAAAATACATTTTTGAAACACACGAGGTTTAAACTCGAACATGCATTCAGTGCACCGACACCTGCAATCAAATGAACCTCATTTACTTGCTCTTTGTGAAACCAAGTTCAGTTTATCGACCAGCACAGTCAACTTTCTCCATCCTGTTTGGTTTTTTTTTGTGGGTCTAGCACATGTCCTGTAGGGAAGTCCTTAAGGCGCTACAGGCGCGACACGTGTGCGGACAAAGCGATTCACGTTGGTCTCGAATAGCTGTAAACTGTACCCGATCGGAAAATCAGTCCTCGGTAAATTATTCCACAGGGATGAGGTTATTCACATAAAAGACTGTTTGAAAAGGGTTGAACGAGGAGTCGCAAGTTGAACAATTTTTTAGCGCCATTGTTTCTGAAGGTGGAATACTCATAATTGATACCAGCGTTCTATATACATGAAAAAAAAATATATATGTAAAGAAATTTGAGTTAGATGCTACAGGGTGTTCAAAATAAAATATATAAATTTATACATTTCGACTATTTTAAATTGAAAAAATCTCACACCCTGTAAATTATTATTTTTTCTGTTAGATTTTACAAAACCCTCCAACTTTTTTATTAAGTATGTCATGTACCTATTTCTAATAGTTTTCGATTTACTTTGAATTTTTCAATGTTTACCCTTGTTTTTAATACACTTACGCTATTGTGAAAACATAAACAAATAGTTAATAATAATTTTAATGTAGTTTAACTAATCTAATCATCAATTATTATGACGTATTAAATGTTCAAAAATATAACCGCCTACTTGAATACACATGTTTAGTTGTTTTATTATATTTTCCTTTACTTTTCATAGCGTAAAGGGCGTTATTGTCCTGCACGCATCCCATATCCTATTTTCAATATCTACTGGTATTGTAGGGGGATTCACATAAACACGAGTTTTAATGTAGCCCCACAAAAAGAAGTCTAAAGGTGTTAAGTCACATGATCGAAGGGGCCACTGAATGAATCCATCTCTACCGATCTATTTTTGTGGGTAATGATCATTTAAAAATTCCCGAACTTCCCGGTGGTAATGAGCAGGAGCTCCGTCTGGTTGAATCCACATTTGTTACCTTTCAAAGTTATCAACTTCTTCAAGAAGGGTAATTCGTTTTGCAAAAAATTTAGATATCTAGGTCCATTGAGCGGTTCGCGGAAAAAATAAAATTTAATATTCCACACCAAACATTAAGCGACCAATGGTTTTGGTTTTGAACTTCCCGGACCCAAAATGGAATAACTGTTGAATAATAATGCATGTTATGGCTGTTAACTGCTCCATTACTGCGAAAAGTAGCTTCATCAGAAAACATTATTTTGAATAAAAAATTTGTATCGGCCTCTTTTGCTCCATTCATGGTGGTACAAAAGTTTACTCGTCGTTCAATATCACGGTCTGAAGTTTTTGGTGTAGTTCCATATGAAAGGGATGATATTTATATTTTCTCGTGGTGCGATTAACCCTAGATTGGGATTTGTCAGATAAGTTAGCTAGTTCACGGCTGCTGACCTGGGGATTATCTTCAACATGAAGTAAAATCTCCATTTCTTTTTCCTCATTGGTAGCATTCTGGTTTACTACTTTCCGTTTCGTATACTCAAACGCTACCACTACCATCAAACCGTTCCATTAAGCACTGAAACGATTTTCTAGATGGTATACGTCTATTAGTGTACTTCGCTCCGTAAAGCCTTACTGCCAAAAGACAATTTTTTCCCACTTTGCCCAGTATAAAAACCATATTGATTAATATATTTTTAGGAAAATCCATAACCATTACCTTTATACGTCACTTACTACAACAAATTAAACTATTTTTACTTGCTTAAGAGACATGTCAAAATTTGACAATGCCTACATTTTTGTTCTGTCTATCTGTCTATGATGTTATAGCGTAAGTGTATTAAAAACAAGGGTAAAAATTGAAAAATTCAAAATAAATCGAAAACTATTAGAGATAGGTATATGACATACTTAATAATAGTTGAAGTGTTTTGTAAAATCTATCAGAAAAAATAATAATATACAGGGTGTGCCACTTAAAAAATTTGAGATTTTTCGATTTAAAATAGTCGAAATATATAAATTTATTTTGAACACCCTGTAGCATCTAACTCAAATTTCTTTACATATATCTTTTTTTTTTCATCTCTATAGAATGCTCGTACTAATTATGAGTCCTCCACCTTCAGAAACAATGGCGCTACTGGCAATTTTTTACAAAACTGAAAACTAGTATTTTTAAAAAAAAAAATTGAAATATTAAAAAAATTACTAGGTTTAGGTATATAACATTATTAATTAAAAAAGTTATCAAATTTTTACGTAGAATTTAAAAATAAATTAGAAAATAGGATGTTCTATTTAAAAAAAGATATGTTATATCGGCCACACTTTTCAAAGTACCCTGTATACTCAAAAATAATTTTAAACTGTGCACCTTAACATTCCCTAAAACTATTGTATTTAACATTTTTTCGTCATTCCCGAAACAAATGAGATAATGAACTTTACTCTATTGTTGATTCACCCTGTAGAATAGACTTAAGTTGTCAACCGTTCTTTCATGTTCTAATGAATTAAGGTTGCTGTTCAGTTCCGAGTCTCCTATCAGGAAAGCAGCTCTTTTCTGAATAGAAATCCAATATATTCAAATACTGTTCTCAAGTGCAGAGCCCCAAACATGGGAAGAGTATTCCATAGTTGGTCGAATTTGAGCTTTGTATAGAATTAGCAGTTATGGAGTGTAAAGCTTTCAAATTCGAAATTAAAAAACCAGTCTTCAGTGATATTTGGGAATATCTAGATCCCCAACCCGAACATTTTAGACCAATTTTTGCCTTTTTTCAATGTAAACAAACTCTTTTTGAAAGGTCCGCTTTTAACTCGGAAGTACCGTATGTCTTCTATGTTACAGGTGCCAATTTATGTTTTAGGTGACGTTTTCCAAATATTTCAAATACTTACAGCGGAGAACACAATGAACCTCACTCTGCCAGAGTGGACCAAAAAAGTGTATCCAGAAAAAATAACCGCGATTGCCGCTAAACAGTGTGAAATGGAAAATTACAACGATGTCATGAAGAAATTAAATGGAGGTAATAAAACACTAACTAATGCTTTTTACTTTTCCATATTCCAAAGAAAAAAGTTTTTTTGCAAAATAATGTTGGAAAAATAAGACTAATATGTGGTGGACGCGTTTCAGAAATTCGAAATCCATAATAATTCGATTTGTATGTACAGGATTATTAAAATTTTGATGGTAGTAAGTTATGATTAAGTGTTAGCACAAAAAATATTGTTTGCGGTAAGTAAAAAAACGGGATATATACAAAATATACATTAAATAACCGGCCAAGTGTAAGTCGGACTTGCGCAATTAAATTCCGTACCTTGATTGTTTTAAAATAAAAATTTTTGTTATAGAGGTATAAAATGAAAAATGACTTCACAAAATACAACCGAAATGAGTTTTCAACAAGTTTGTTTCCGATCTTCGTTGAAAACTGATGAACTTGCAATTTGCACTTCTGATAATTTCCGTTCAATCTACACCCTGTGAAGAATATTCCAGAATTTTTTCAAAATTTTTTCATCACACTTTCCGAAATAAGGTGGGGGGGGGGGGGGGGGCAGCAATTTTTGGCAATTTTTTTCAAAATAATTCAAGGAAAACTGTGTACAAGTACTATCGTGGATCAAATATAAACGAGATTTATTTTTAAAAATTTTTTTATGTACTATAACAAATAAACCAAGTACATATCATTTTTCAACATAATCTCCTGCTTTGGAAATGCACTTTTCCCAGCCTATCCGAAGCTTTTGATACTGTCGTCGTAAAACGAAGGGGACTGTGTCAGTAACCAATTGGGACGAAGCCTTCCACCGCGTTGTCGCTATCAAATCGTTAACCTCCTAACGCTCTTTTGAGTGGCCCAAAAAGGTCAGGGCTAGAGGGAGGGTGATCACAGATCTGCAAACGTGCCAATTTCGGTTCTGCAGTCAAAAGACGAGGCACTGATCGGGCAGACACTTTATGGAATCCTAGGTCCTTTGTGATGATGGCTTGAGTGCTCCCATAACTTATTTCGACTTCAGAACAAATTTCGTAAACCGCCAAAACGTCAGTCGCCCTCAGTAAGGTCACGAATAGTGCGAATATTCTTCTCGGTAATGCTCGTCCATGTATGACGATCATGGCACTCATTTTCGACCTCTTCAAGGCCTCCTATGATCTCCTTATGCCAAGCGAATACACAAGGCCTTGACGGTGATTGATCTCCGAACTGTGCCGTCAATCTCCGCAGAATTTAGGTCGGTTTCATGCCCTCACGAATGAGAAATTTAATAATGATGCGTTGTGCAGTCGAAGAGTGCTCATCTCGCTCCGACATCGTGAGCTGTACTACTGAATATACTTGGCGAGGCCAACCGATCGTTCTTCCCACTCCCAACAAATCCAACCAACATCGCTAGAAGCGGCGGCCCGCTCTAATATGTTCTATTCTTAGTTCTAATTTCAAGAAATGGTGATGCCAATTGGCCACCGATATCATGTGATTTGACACTGTTAGATTTTCCTTTGGCACTAGCTTAAATGTAAAGTTTACATCAACAAACCAAAAACACTTGATGAAGTGGAAAACAACATCCGAGCTGAAAAGGCTGAAATAATATATGAAAATGTCATTGAAAACTACAATTCTAGAATCGATGCTTGTAAACGGAGGTTATTTAAACATTTCATGTATACTAAGTTGGGAATGTGGAATCTTTGGCACAATGATACTACTCATATATATCGCCACTACACCAAACACTTTATTTTTGCACTCGACGCGCGTTTCGCTAACCATGTTAGCTTCATCAGGAGCGATGATTGATCGCATCTTAAACAAAGGTCTTAACTTTGCAGTACCCCCTCCTAGAGATAATTTATCAGAAATAGCTACTCATATTGAAAGTTCCATTAGTACACTTTCAGAAAATAGTAAATCATTTGTTAGGGAAGCATGTCGCAATCAAATATCGAAAAACATGGTTAACAATACAAATTCTAATTCACGAAAAAACATAAAAGTAGTTAAAGGATTGAAAAAGAAAGATGTCTTCTACTTAAAAGCGGATAAAGGAAATAAGGTTGTTATATTGGATAAGACAGATTACTTTGAACGCGTAGATAGTCAATCAGCGCTCCCGATGAAGCTAACATGGTTAGCGAAACGTGCTTCGAGTGCAAAAATAAAGTGTTTGGTGTAGTGGTGATATATATGAGTAATTTCATGTATAATTGCCATCAATCAAGTAAAAAAACCTGAAAATATTTTGTTTGATCTAAAAAAAATATCGTGGCTCCTTTTTTGGAAGATTTTTTATTTATTATATAAGTAAATAACATTTTAGTCAGATTTTTGGTAATTTACAATAAATATATATTTATTTTTCAGGTAGAATGTTGGGTAAAGTTATAGAAAATATGATCTTAAAAACAGAAGGTTTACTTTCTCCCCACGAAAGAAAAATTTTCTTGTATTCAGGTCACGAGAACAATGTTATAAATATTCTGGCGGCGATGGATTTGTATGAAACGCATTTTCCAAAGTATAGCTCGGCTGTTTTAATTGAACTTCATTATTTAAGGACAAGACAGAACTATGCAGTTAAGGTGAGTACTTAATTTTTTTTTGCATTATGTTATGGAGTTAATACTCATATTGTCTGGAAGGCCTGGCTAGTTTGAAAAAATGCGCCAATTGTTCAAGTTAAGTATCATATCTGAGCTCGAGGATCGAGGTTAAAATGTATCCGATTAACTCTCACGGCGCACATAAGTGTATTTATTTAAGACCTATTTACGACATAATCCAGATATGCTAGCGACCATTTTACGTCGAGCGTTACATCTGCTCAACTACCTACGCACTTAGGGGTATTTCGCCGTTTTATGTGGCCAAAATTATTTTTTTGTCGGGTATTATTTCTAAATATAGCAGTGAAAGCTTTTTGGAGTGCATATTTTGAAGAAAAGTACATTTTAATATATAGAAAACAGTATATTGAGAAAAAAAACGTGTTGACTTAAACAAAAATTACAAAAATAATTATTGGCGATGAAGAATACCACGTCTCTTCGTCCGCACCCGAGCTGCGTTCCTCGGGTTCCTCTGTAGATTCTCCCACGGATTTCTCTTCTTCTTCGAAACTTTCGTCGTTAATATTGGGTTCAGCAGAAACAAAGTGCTTATTTCGTTCCTCTGCTGCTTCTTCAGACAGTAACCCAATGGAGAAAAGTACCTTTTCCATTAAAATGTTGCACAGTAAATTGATATTTTGTACATTGTCGGAATCATGCCAGGGACACACCACATAAATTTTGACGGTCTCATATCCACAGTCTGCAAATTTTTTCAAGTCGATTTTATTTCCAAAATCATTTTCAAGCGATTTATGAAGTTTAAGAGCGACACCGGTAATTTTAGCAGCCACCTCTGGATTGGCCAAAGATCTACTTGTACTGCCATCATTGATATTACCAATCCAGCTTCTAGCACTTCTATGATTAAGCCCGTTTGCTTCTTGAATTTGAACGATGAGGCAGTTGGATTCTGCCAAATAACTTTCTCGTTTTTCTCACAAATCAACTGTAATAGAACAAAGCAACTCTGAAAAATGTTGCTGTCAAATGCATGAAGCATTTTTTACTTAAATTGTGCTTGTTGCGATCAGTCACATCTCCATTTTAAAATGTGTCAGTGATTGACGCTCTTCTAGATTTAATTCTTTTAGTACATTCTCCAAATATGAGCGAAACGTTTAACCGTGTGATCCAATAAATGTTGTAAGTTAATTTCAGCACATGTTTCAGTTACACTGTGTCACTGTGTAACTGGGATAATACTTCTTGTTACTATTCCTTATTATTTCATACTGTCTCCTTAAGAGGTCAGCTTCTACAGACATTGAGAGGACGGCATTGGATTTAGTTGTGTCTGCTTTTCATGCTGCTTCGACGTTTTGTGTGCTTTCTGGTATGCTGGGAAGGGTTAAGTATGTCTTTTATAATAGTGGATGTAATTCTCTCTCCAGAACTTTGAAGGTATGTTTAAGCGGCACGCATTACTACTTCTTTATATACAGCATTGCGTACTTCCTTTGTTTTTTCTACGTTCGCTGCTCTCATTTGATTCTTCACATGACTTTGTTGATCGATCAGAAGAACGGCGTTTTACCCTAAGTATTTCAAATGTTCCTTGTAATCATTTGTCATTCTTTTTAAAAAAAACTTCTTCTTTTTTATGTCTATTTTTTCTTGAATTATAACTTCAAATAGAGGAACTTTTGCTTCACTTCCTTCCTTTGCTCATCGCAATATCCATCTTCAATAAAATATAACTCTCAAGATATATCAATTTTTCTTTTAAATTTGTTAAGTTTTGTTCCTGCATTTTGTCAAAAAATAGTCTACGCGTTACTACTCCAGCACTTGAAGTACCCTCGGATCTTAGAACAAAATAAAAACTGTTTAAATTAAAAAAATAAATAAACACCATGAAAACCTCGATTTCACGGGAAATCACAGCTAATATTGATATATTTGATTAGGACAAATACTCTTTTTTCTGTTAAAACCCACAAAAACACTGGGACGCACTCTGAAGTATATCAAATACCTTTTTAAATACCAAAAAATAGGTTTTCGTAAAAAAATTTTGAATAAAATTTTCCACCTTCAAAACATTACGAATTATTAAAAAAATATATACATAAAGATGATCAAAATGTATGTGCTCTTACCTGTAATATTCAATCCCTCACAATATTCTTCAAGATAACTCCAAAAAAGAAAAATCACTTTTTTAAATAACCGTTTTGAGCTGAATGCCGAGAGAGAGAAACAAACTCTCAGAGCGACGATCAAATTCCGACTGAGACTCCGGCGCGCGCAAAGTTAAATGGATAACAGGAGGGGTTGCCTATTGTTCTATGCTCATTCAACATTGTTAGGTAACAAATTTTTTCTACCTGGGACAAGTTGTCGGAAAACGATTTATAATCACCCAAAACGCTGAAATACCACTATGTGGTACGTGGCGAGAAAGTATCGTAAAATAAATTATGGCCATGCGACCGGTTTCACTGCTGTCATTTAATTCAAATTCATGATATTTCCCTTCCAAAATTTAGTCCATAAAAAATGGTACAGTTCTTGGTATCACAATTGAAATATTGTCTATAGGTTGTTCCAGGGTTCTGTCCTTCAACCAGATTACATGATCTGATCTGATCTACATAAACGATCGTTGTGAATTGAATCGGGACCCAGGGGTAGGGCTTCGTGGACTATAAAATTCTTTCAAAGAAAAATAACAATTTTGAATTCCTACTGTAGGAGATTTTTTTTTATTGTTCACCTCCCCGCCTTAGTAAGGATTTTACCATTTTTTATATCTTGAGGAGATCGGTGAGGATGTCGTAATAAGATGAGTTTCAATTTCTGAATGTAACTTTACCTTAACATAATTTTTTTTTTTATGGGTCTAGCACACGTGCTACAGGGAAGTCTCTAAAGCGCTACAGGAGCGACACGTGTGCGGAGAAAGCGATTCACGTTGTTCTTGAATCGCTGTAGATTGTACTCGGTGGGAAACACAGTCCTGTTCAAATTATTCCAAAGGGATGATGTTCTCCATATAAAAGACTGCTTGAAAAGCGTTGTACGAGGAGTAACAAGCTGAACCTCATACGGATGTGAAGAATTAGCGCGATGTGTACTTCTAACATGCACCGCTCTGGAAGGAATTAAGCGGGCCACATCCTTCGAGCACTTTCCATGAAAGTACTTGTAGAATAGGCTTAAGTCGCCAACCGTTCTTCGATGTTCCAGCGAATCAAGGCCGACGGTCAGTTCTGGGTCTCCAATCAGACGAACAACTCTTCTCTGAATAGAATCCAACAAATGCAGTGTATGTTTGGGAGCGGAGCTCCAAACATGGGAGCAGTATTCCATAGTTGGTCGAATTTGAGCTTTGTAAAGAATTAACAGTTGTTGTGGAGTGTAAAGCTTTCTGGTTCGAAATAATATTCCCAATTTTTGAGAAGCTCTCCTTGCTATGCCTGCAACATGTTCATGCCAGGACATATTTGCTTCCAAATTAATGCCCAACAAATTGAGTGACGATGTTAAAGGAATGGAGTGCCCCGACATAACTATGTCGGGTTCAGCAACGTTAACTTTTTTAGAAAAAACTGCCGCCTGGGTTTTTGTAGTGTTAAATTCCACTTGGTTACTGTCACCCCAAGACAGAATTTCTTCCAGGTCTTTGTTAAGTTGAATGACTTCCTGCTGTCTGCGGATATTCGCCTGAGTAGCCGATGTCCGAGCATTCAAAGTGAATGAGGAGATAAGTGTACTGTCATCTGCAAAGCTGTAGATTGGATTCTCGGTCTTTTCCAACAGATCGTTAATGTAAATGAGAAAGAGAGTAGGGGACAGTATGGAGCCTTGGGGTACACCGGCGTTGATAGTGAAGGTGTTAGAAAGAAATCCGTCGACCGCCACTCGTAAAGAATGCTCTCTGGGGAAACATGAGAGCCACAAATAGAACTTTTCCGACATACCATAAGAACGTAGCTTAGCCAACAGCCCATCGTGCCAAACACGGTCGAATGCCTTGGATATGTCAAGAGCAACCGCTCGAGATTCTCCAAAGTGTTCAATTGCATTATTCCAAACATGTGTTACATAAGTCAGAAGATCTCCTGTTGATCTATTTTTACGAAAGCCATATTGGTGATCGCTAATAATGTTGAATCCTTCAAGATATTTTAGAAGATGCTGATTGATAGCCTTTTCCATGACTTTCGATATTATTGAAAGCAGTGCGATTGGTCGGTAGTTATTTGGCAAGGTATTCTTGCCTTTTTTAGGTATCGGCTGAACTGTAGCACATTTCCAGCAGGAAGGAAATATTCCTTTTCTGTAGGATAGGTTGAAAAGTCTACAGAAAACTGGTGTTAGTTCCCTCGCACAGATTTTAAGAACTATGGCAGGTATTCCGTCAGCGCCAGAAGCCTTTTTGGTGTCTAGCTTCATCAGAATACGCTTTATGATACGCTGTCTGAAGACAACGTCGGGCATCCTTGACTGCACTATGGGAATAGTAGGTGGTGTTTTTCCTCGGAAATCGACAGTAGAATGTGAAGCAAAGAGTTCAGCCAACAAGTTCGCTTTCTCAACAGGTGTCGTTGCAATAGAATTATCTGGCCGTGTGAGTGGTGGTATGGTGGATTTGGTAAAATTTTGACTAACCGACCAAAAGGACCCTGAATTGCCGGGACAGGCGAGAAGTTTGTTTCTAATCCGTTGATTGTGTACCTCCTTGGTTTCGTCGATAATTTCTTCGCATCTGTTCCTGGCACGAACAAATGTGTTACGATTTATGGTGTTAGGATTTTCGCGCCATTGTCGGTATGCAAGATGTTTAGAAGCAACAGCTTCTTTGCCTTTTCGGTCAAACCATGGCTTGCCGTTGAAAGGGCATTTCTTCGAAAAAGGGATGTAAGCCTCCATACCGGCCAAAAGAACATCGGAAACCTCCCTGGCGCAGTCAGATGGGTCGTCGGATCGAAAACAAACGTCTAACCTAGGGAAAGTTCGAAAATATTCCATGAGATCTTCCCATTTAGCAGACTTGTAGTGCCAAATGCGGTTTAGGCGCCTCTCTGTCATTGATTGGTAGAATACTCGATGTCGAAAGTAGTTTATGGTCGGAAGAACCTAATGGCGGAGTTACGCTGACTGTGTTAAAAAGAGATCAAGAAGACTGGCAAATTCTCCGTCTCGATCAGGGATCCGTGTTGGTTCGTCAATAAGCTGAGTTAAGCCACAACTGATTGAAAATGATTCGGCTTCACGACCTTGTGCGTCGGTAGTATTTATCGAGTTAATACAATTTCTAATAAAATAGCAAAGAATATGTTGTCCTAATTGTCTGTTATTCCCTTATTGAAGCCCATATAACTCATGCTATAACAAGCAGATTATGATCATGTTTTATTGATTATTTTTTATTTTAGGTGTTATATGTAAGAGACATCAACACAGCTCCAGAAGAGTTGACTCTCGAAGACTGCGACGTGTTATGTCCCTTAAACGAATTTATTTCTATAACTGAACGACATGTACCGAAGAATTATACTGCAGAATGTGATGCTCTTATTAATCTCGACTAAATAAGTATTATATAAATTATTTATATATATTTATTATTTATTTATTTTTTTAAATACATTTTGTATTGAATTTTACTGTAAAAATTTTCCTCCTTCTAAATCCTACGCTCGATAATAGAAAAAATCAGGGAATTCCAAATAACAACCTATATCTACTCAGTATATATCACCACTACACCAAACACCTTATTTTTGCCCTCGACGCGCGTTTCGCTAATCATGTCAGCTTCACCAGGAGCGATGATTGACTACAGCTAAACTACAAATCTACCCTATTTATACTTAGCTTAACCCTTGAATTACTCAGGCGGAACTAATGGCATAGGCAAGGCCATCAGTTCCGGTCAAGTAACCAGTAGAGGGAACTATAAGGAATAGGCCCTCTGTCTTTATTTAAACTACTTTTACATTTTATTATTTCCATACTTTCGTATGGGTTGAACAATCTCCTATCAGATACATTTTTTATTAATCTTAGATTATCTACTGTTACAATATGATCAGCTTCAAGGGCATGTTCGGCAATGTTAGACTTTTCTGTTCTACTGTATTTTAAGTGTGCTAAATGTTCTTTAAATCGTGTTTTAATTGACCTTTTAGTTTGCCCAACATACTTTTTGTCACAATCATTACAACTAATTTCATAAATTCCACTTTTCTCACAATTAGGAATCTTATCTTTGGGATTCCCTAAGACATTTCCCAGATTGTCTGATGGCTTATAGACTAAGGTGAGGCCTACCTTATTAAATATCTTATCGAGTCCCTTGCTATATTTCGGATTATATTGTATGGAGACATTTACGCATTCAAACGGGGGTTTTTTGGTGTCGCTGAATCTATTTTGGGGGTCATTTTGATCATACGTACTCTTTCAAGGGGCGAAAATGGGAGTTGGAGAGGAAGAAATTACGATATTCACCTGAATTAGAGTTTCGTGTTCAAAACTGGTTCCTCGGGGGTTTCTGGGGTTGCTGAATCTATTTTCCAACCCCCATTTTCACCCCTCAAAAGGATACGAATAGTCGATGACCAATAAACCCGAAAGGAGATTCAGCGACCCCAAAAGCCCGAGAGGAAGCAGTTTTGAACGCAAAACTCCAATTCAGGCGAATATCGTAATTTCTTTCCCCCAAGCCCCATTTTCACACCTCAAAAGGGTGCATATGATAAAAATGAAATATTCGAAAATAGATTCAGCGACCCCAGAAATCCACGATGAACCAATTTTGAACGTGTTTTATTATTGTTAGTATTCGAAATTTTACGTCCCGGTTCCGTGCTGACCGACGACCGATTTTCAAAGAGAACTAATAGACAGTACCTACCTGAATTATTTTGGTCACATTATGAGGAAAGTGGATACCATGGAAAAGCTTGTAGAAGGTAGAAGATCAAGGAGACGATATTCGAAAAGATGGTCCGACCAAGTAAGAACTCTCTTTGGTATGGGTATGCATGAATCAAGTCAGGTCGCGCAGGATCAAGATGCCTGGGGATTGACTGTTGAGACAACAACTGCAGAGTATCACCGACACTCCTACTTGGGTTGAAAAGATTGAGAGAGAGAGAAGTCCTTTCACCCTTGAGCGGGTACGGTGACTCTGTGCTCAATAAATGGATTGAACTCTCATGTGCCACTGTTCTCTGTACTGTGCATGATCTGATGCAATGACTTCCCGGTTACCTGTTTCATCTGATCCACCCAACGTGAAAGTGATCTACCTCTGCAGCGTCTTCAACCTTTCCCTGTATAACCAGTGATTCTAGCTCATGTCTTCTGCTGAGGTGGCCGAAATATCTCAAATATGTCTGGTTTAAAAGCGAGTTTAGTCTTTTAGTAATTTTTAGTTCTTGTAAAATAGACTAGTTAGTTTGAGGTTACACCCACAATATCCTGAGACTTCGACGATACACCCACATCTCAAATGCAGCAATTTTATTTCTGTCAGCTCTCTTTATCGTCCATGTTTCCGATGCATATGTTGCAATCTGAAATATAAGCATTCTTGCAAGCCTGAACTTAGTCGATCGCAAGATGCTCTAGCCTTTCCATATTTTGACTAATTTTGTGGTTGTAGAGCGAGCAATTGAGAGTCTCCTACGTATTTCTGAATGATACTAGCCGGTATTGGTAATTAGAGACCCAGGGTATTGATAGGAATCTACGATTTCGATCACGTAAAAATTATATTTATTGATAAATTAACGGTTTTCAAAAAATTGGTACAATTATTGACTTAACTTATGATATGGTTAGAAATAACAACTCATTAAACCACAAGGGTTATCTGCTGCCTCCATGGACCACGTGGTACTAACTTTAGGACACATTTACAGATTAATCATCCAAATGTCCACAATATAAACTAGCCTAAGTAATTAAAAACGACTGACGAACAAGGTCGTGAATCTGAATAATTCTTAACCAGTTGTGATTTTAAACATCTTATCGATGAATTAACAGGAATCCCTGATCGAGATGTAGAGTTCGCCAATGACCAATCTAAAGATTTACATTGTCACCGTAAATCTGCCATTAGGTTCTACCGACCATAAACTGCTATCGACATCGAGTATCCTACCAACCTGTAATAGAGAGGTGCCTAAACTGCTTAAGATTTTGCACTGAAAATCTGCTAAATGTGAAGATCTCAAGAAATATTTTTGAACTTTCCCTTACCTAGGCGATTGTTTTAGATCCGAGGATCGATCGGGCTGCGCTAAGAAGGTTTCCGATGTCATTTCGGCTAGTATAGAAGCTTATATTCCTTTTTCGAAAAAATGCCCTTCCAGTAGCAAGCCTTGGTTCGACCGAAACTACAAAGTCGCTGTTGCTTCTAAACATCATGCGTAACGACAATGGCGTTAAAATACTAACGTCATAAGTCGTAACATCTTTGTTTACATCCGAAACAGATGCAAATAAATTATCGACCAAACCACAATTAGAAAATTAACGACAAGCTTCTTGCCTGCCCCACCAATTCCTTTAGATCAGTCAGTCGCTGTAGCCAAATTTCACAAAATCCACCATACCACCACTCACACGGCCAGATTATACTATTGCAACAACACGAACTGAACTCTTTGCTTCACATTATACTGTCGACTTCTAGGAAAAACACCACCTACTATTCCCATATTGCAGTCAACGATGTCCGATATTATCTTCAGACAGCGTGTCATAAAACCTATTTTAATGATGTTAGACACCAAAAAAGTTTCTGGCGCTGATGGAATACCTGCCATAATACACTGGTAAGCAAAAAAATTGACACAAACTGTTTGGCTTCATTTGACATGGATCTTAGAATGTAGTGTTCATATATTTCTACGAATTTTAGTAGTATTTAAAATTCTCTTTTTAATGATATAAAATTCCATAGCATACCTCATGCTCTTTACTGACTAATATGATTGAAAGGGGGAACAAGAAGACCAAGAATTGAAAATTAATTGATAAAAACCAAAATCAATATTTTGTATTACCCCCTAGCTCTTATTACTTCTTCCAGCCGTTTTTTCATGGAGCCGATGAGCTTTTTCACCACTGTCTTTAGGATTCCTACCCACTCTTCCGCTATCGCAACCTTTAAGTTCCTCAGCGATGCAGGGGCTGTATTTCTGGCTCGAACCTTTCTTTTGAGCTCATCCCACATGTGCTCAATTGGATTGAGGTCAGGACTCCGCACAGGCCAGTCTAATGTGGGTATTCCCACTTCCGTCAGGTATTGCCACACCGATGCAGCAGCATGTGGCTTCGCATTGTCGTGCATTAGCACTAAGCTATCGCCAACAAACCCAGCGTAAGGAACGACGTGTTCTTGTAGGATGGCCTCGATGTACCGGTGAGGAGTTAATCGACCGCTACCAGTTTCATCAGTCACGAAAACGAAATCGGTTTTCGCATCCAGTGAGATGCCTCCCCACACCAAGAGAGAACCTCCTCCGTATTCGACCGTTTCAGTAATGCAGCACTACGCATGACATAAAAAATAAAACATAAAAAATCTCGAACGACAAGTTTCATCATCCAAAATTTTCCTGATTTGAGGACCTATAAATATTCCTTCTTTTAGTTTAGCCTCAGAAAGATTCATGGATACACTGCATAAGTACAGTTTTGACAAAATTTTTCATTAAGCCTAAGTTAATGTGAAGCAGTGGTAACATATTTTTTTTTGGGTTAACCAAATTTGTATTTTTAATATTCATTTTACCTGGAACATATTCGATTCTAATAGACCAAAATTTCTTTTTATAGTGATTCTTCTTTGCCGTCGAGTCCCATAAGCACAAGAAGCAACAGTACTTTGTGTAGCCGCCTAGGCAAACCCAAAAGCATACTGATGACTTTTAGGTCACTACAGATATACCAATTGTAACATTCATATTTGATCAATTCAATTAATATGGACATTGTTTCGTAGGTTTCTTTACAATTCATTGCATGACCTGTTGAGATAGAAGGCTTTTTATTTCCGTTGTACGAAAGAACAGCTTTGAGGTTTGCCTTCGAGGAATCCATAAAA
This sequence comes from Pachyrhynchus sulphureomaculatus, assembly GCA_019049505.1. NCBI lineage: Eukaryota > Metazoa > Arthropoda > Insecta > Coleoptera > Curculionidae > Pachyrhynchus > Pachyrhynchus sulphureomaculatus. Next base: position 6,599,095 of record CM032452.1, on the reverse strand, counting down.
AGGTTCCATTCTTCTGGGTTGTATAATTGTTTCATTTCTTCGAACATTAACATCGTAACAATAATAAAATTCATTTTCTTTTGTAAAAAAGACAGCATAGGTCTTACTCTTGGAGCGATAAATACTAACTCTTGTGTCAGGATCAAGCAACTTCCACTGCTGCAACCATCCGAGGCAAGTAATTCACTTTTATACTTAGACAACTGCAAATCTGTTATAAGATCGTCGAGTTCGGACTGAATTATCAAATGTGAACTGTCCTCATCGCCGACAAAGTTATCCGAGCAGGACTGCTCACTGGCACTACTTTGATAACACAGCCCCACAAAAAAAAAAAGTGGGGTATACTTTTGATGCGATATATCAGATCCGTAGTATTTTTGCCCGCTGATCACGAATCTGACATCAGAATATCGCCATCACATCTCAATTTTTTTCTAACCTCAAAAAATAGGTAAAAATTAGTAAAAATTAAGAAAAATATACTCCTAAAAAATTGATTCAAGCTTTTTCATGAATCCAAAGATGTATTAATATGTATTCGGACACGCTAAGCTAATATTCATCGGTTGGATTAAGCCATACAGTTCTGTTTTCTTTCTAACCTCAATAAATCAGACAGATATAGTGCTTCTCGAATGCAAAAACGAATTCAAATTAAAATTCAACCGATTCTTACCAAATTTGGTACACGGGGGTTTTCTGGGTTGCTGATCATGAATCTGAGGTCGGATTTGCAAAATTCAAAATGGCGGATCCAAGACGGCGGACAAAATTTTTGAAAACCAACCGATTCCTACCAAATTTGGTATATAGTTGGGGAATCCTCAAACCTGATACTCTTAAACCCTAAACCCTGAAACCTTAGACTCCCACATTTTGTAACCTCAAAAAATAGACCTCAATAACCCTGTAACTTTAAAAATGAGACCCAATAAACTCAAAACCAGGACTTTTAAACCATATACTCTCAAATAGTAGACCCTTAAGCCCTAGAATTGCGAAAGTTAGACCCGCGCCTAACTTTCCTTTTTTTGGCTGTATCTTGTTCTTTTTTCCGCGAATGACCTATTCAAAGGCTTTCTGCCCAAACGCTTTTGAGGACTTGTTTCTCTTTTTAGCGACCAGCAATAGTCCGCTAGCATATGGTCATCCCATCGTCCTTGATACCGATTTTCTATGATTTTCAGATCTTGGTGAAAACGTTCCCCTTGCTCCTCACTGTAGTCACCAAGATTATCTGGGAAATCATCGATGTGGGAGTCCAGGAAATGTAATTTTAGATTCATTAAGCAACCTAATGTTTGAAAATTTTTTACCATTTTCTCGACTATTTCTTTGTACTTAGGACTTTTATTATTTCCCAAAAAGTTTGTTGCGACTTCTTTAAAACTAACCCAAGCAGCTTTTTCAACTTTATTCATTTTAGTAACAAATAATGAATCTTGAAACAATTTTCTTATTTGTGGCCCGTCAAATACTCCTGCCTTAATTTTAGCTTCAGAAAATTTCGGAAATTTTTTATGCAAATATTTGAAACATGGGCCGTTTGTATCTAATGCTCTCGTGAATTGCTTCATAAGTCCAAGCTTAATGTGAAGCGGGGGAATAAGAACTTTTCCTGGATCTACCAATGGTGGAAACAATACATTATTTTCACCAGGAGTGAACGATTCTCTTGTTGGCCAAATTTTTTTCTTATAATGACGTTCCCTGTCTCTGCTATTCCACAGACATTTATAACAGAGATAAAGTGTAAACCCTGACTGTTGGCCAAGCAATATTGTTACAATTTTCAGACCTCCACAAATTTTCCAGTTATGATCAGCATATTTTATTTTTATCAAAAGCTGCTTCATTTTTTCATATTGCTCTTCCATAACTGTGGAATGAGCAATCGGAATGGGTGCGTAAACGTTGGTATTATGCAGCAAAACTGCCTTAATGCTCCGTTTAGAAGAATCAATGAACAGTCTCCATTCTTCAGGATCGTATGAGTTATTTTGAAATTCATCCATTAGACCTTTTACATCGGTACAATATGAAAGTGACAATTCCTCGTCCATTGTGAAATATTTTCGAAATTCTTCATCTCTGTTTCTATAATAAGAAATCGTAGCTTCTGGCTTAAGTAAATGTCTTTTCTTTAAAAAGGAAGCAAGATGCTCTGAACCATCTTTGGATAAGCCTAAATCTCTGACTAGATCACTAAGTTCTGACTGTGATACGAGTATTGGTTCTGGTTTACGGTTGTATGGTAGAAATTCTTTATCTGTGTCACTAGTATATGATAAGTTGTCACTAGAACATTTATTAGTAACAGTGTTTGAATCTTTTTCGACAGTCTCAATGTTTTCGGCATGAACTGATAAGGTGAAATCATTTGTTTCCATAACATCAGCATCAAGTGGTTCAAGAGGCGGAATTAGTTTAGTTGGTCTTGTTACTGTCGAAACATCGTTATAAGTAATAGTGCTTTTATTTTTTCGGTTATGCCTAGATACAACATTCATACAAAAGTAGCAATGATTTTCACTGTATGGTCTATTCCATATTGCTGGTCTGGAATATTTAATCGCCTTCTTATTGATGTACAACATTATTTTGCAAGAATTGCAAATGGTGTGGGGAACCCAATCTGTATCCTGGTGCTGTATTTCAATGTTAAAACAATCCTTATATAAGGTTTTAATCTTATCCGTTATCGGTGACCCCATTTTACTCAATACGTGTTGACAGCAAATATAACAAAATGAATCACTGTTTTTATCGCACTTATGAAAAGTCCTTGTACCGTGAGACCGTTTTCTTGTAGCATTATACTCTACATGAGCCAAGTCACCCACACATGAAGAGCTACGGTCGCTGGATGACGACGGCTGCGGGCCCGCTTTCCCACCAACCGCCGCCGATACTGGGTTTCCGAGTCCCTACATCGTAATTCTCTTTCTTCTACCTGCCATGACGGTATCTAAGCCGTTATCCAGGGACTCTGCCGGCTAGTGGAGTAACACCGTTGCCCACCGTCACCACGTGGAGGTGCCCTGGATGCAGGTAGAAGAATAAAAATCGACCGATGAATTTTCTCGGCGTTCAAAAATGGCGCGAAAACATCTGCCATCCTGAATTTTGCAAATCCAACCTCAGATTCGTGATCAGCGACCCAAAAAATCCCCGTGTACCAAATTTGGTAAGGATCGGTTGAATTTTAATTTGAATTCGTTTTTTGCATTCGAGAAGCACTATATCTGTCTGATTTATTGAGGTTAGACAGAAAACAGAACTTTATGGCTCAATCCAACCGACGAATATTAGCTTAGCGTGTCCGAATACATATTAATACATCTTTGGATTCATGAAAAAGCTTGAATCAATTTTTTAGGAGTATATTTTTCTTAATTTTTACTAATTTTTACCTATTTTTTGAGGTTAGAAAAAAATTGAGATGTGATGGCGATATTCTGACGTCAGATTCGTGATCAGCGGGCAAAAATACTACGGATCTGATATATCGCATCAAAAGTATACCCCACTTTTTTTTTTTTGTGGGGCTGTGTAATTTATCGGGAAAATAAAAAAAAAATTAGACGTGTTAAACATAGTCTATTCACCTGTTTGAATAGCACTGGGCTCATACAAATGATAAAAGATACTAGTTCCGCCAGAGACAGGACCTTCGTTCATTGCTATTTCGTCTAACACGGGTGTAATGTAAAACAATATCTAGTCTTGCCAGAATGTCATTTTCCTCTAGTTGAATATCTCTGATTATGTTCGTGAGGTGTTGGAGTTTTTGATGTATGACAGTTGGTTGCATAATTTTTGACAGATACTTTTCTAGGTTTTGGTGTAGGTGAGGCCAGGTGAGAGGAAAATGACATTCTGGCAAGTCTAGATGTTGTTTTACTTTACCCCAGTATTCCAGTGGATGAAGCACTAGACAAAATAGCAATGAACGAGGATTTCCCAGCTCATGTTGTAGAACTCTCGGCACACTGTCCAAAAAATACCTAATACCTGGTGCAGTGGCGTACTGCTCGATGTAGCTGTGACATTTCGGGTTTGGTAACTTCTGCCTGGTAGTGTGGGAACTTTGAATGAGGCACAAGCTTAGATACTGATGAAACATCTGCATATTCTATTTTATCTCTGTTTTTTTCAAATTAAAACCAAAAGTTTTAGTTAAGCAAAAGTAACAGTCGGTTGCGTGGTTAGTTGGCTCTCTCCAGATTATTGGTTTACCAAAGTTCAAAGATCTGCTTTTACCTGAATACCAGTAGTTGAGGACCAGTCTGTAGTTTGTGCAAACCACATGAGAAACCCAGTATTTATCTTGATGTGACACCGGAAATCCAAAATAATGTAAATAGGCGTTTTGCAGTGAGTTTGTTATAGGATAGTCTCGATTTACCTGAACAATTTTGCCACAAACGTAGCAAGAACGGTTTGGATTAATTTTACACCTTCTGAAAACAATCTTTCTTATTTACTTTATTTCGTGGTTTACAGAATCAAACAAAGAAATCATTACCACAACTCCGGGTAGATGAGAAACAGAAACTGTTTTATCTGAGAATTATGAAGTGCTAGCGGAAAACAAAAATGCTTTATTAACTAGCCTACTTAGCCTTTTTTTAAAAAAAATATATGTTTTATTTGATGGGCAAAAATAAATATTTTTTTGTAAACTAGTATAATTAATAATTTTGATCATATTTATATTAGAGTACAATGTTTGTAGAAAAATATTGTTGTGTTTCCAAGCCCCGTCAAAAAACACCATTAAAGTTGTATTTAGCGCACTACCTACAAAATTATTTTTTTCACTCGGCCTTGTTGATTTATATTTATAAATTAAAACTACTGGCATCTTCGCAAATTTTGAATTAACACGAAAATGTATGGAGTTATTTGTATATTAAAAAACAATCACGACAGAATTGTAATGTATTTAAGTCAGAGAGTACATTAACATTTTTTTGCTTCCATATTTTTTTTAAGTAAATATTTTTTATTTAATCAAATGATCTTCTTATCAGTAAATGTTGAAGATTACTTTGCATCGTCAAACTTTTCAGTTCGGTCTAAAAATGTTACTACGACACGTATGTGTCGTAACTTTTTATTTATTGTGCTCCCAGTTTTCTTATGGTAAGATATTTTACTTAAAATTTGTTGTAGCTAACAGGCAGGCTGAAAAGTTTTTGGTCTAGCTACTTAAAACACTTTTTTTTCAAAATTCGACTTTTTTCATCAATATAGTCTCCTTCAAGAGCGATACAATCAGTCCAATGCTTTTCTAACATTTCTATACCTTTCTTGTAGAAGGAGGAAGGAGGAACTTCAATTGATGCAATTTTGCCATCGTAACCATTGACTTGTGACACGGTGCGTTGTCTTGAAGAAAGAGTACTTTTTTCTTGTTCATTTGGGGCTATTTCTTTGCGATTTCTGCCTTCGAACGTACTTTATATAATATTCGCTATTGATGGTTTTTCCCTTCTCAGCGCTTTCACTGGCTGCTGTCCACTCAGCTGACTGCCGATTTTATTCCGGTGTGTAGTGGTGGATCCATGTTTTATCTATTGTCACATATAATTCTATTGCAACGACACCTGTTGAGAAAGCGAACTTGTTGGCTGAACTCTTTGCTTCACATTCTACTATCGATTTCCAAGGAAAAAACACCACCTACTATTTCCATAGTGCAGTCAAGGATGCCCGATATTGTCTTCAGACAGCGTATCATAAAACGTATTTTGATGAAGCTAGACACCAAAAAGGCTTCAGGCGCTGACGGAATACCTGCCATAGTTCTCAAGAAATGTGCGAGGGAACTAACACCAGTTTTCTGTAGACTTTTCAACTTATCCTACAGAAAGGGAATATTTCCTTCCTGCTGGAAATGTGCCACAGTTCAGCCGATACCTAAAAAAGGCAGGAAGACCTTGCCAAATAACTACCGACCAATCGCACTACTCTCAATAATATCGAAAGTCATGGAAAAGGCTATCAATCAGCATCTTCTAAAATATCTTGAAGGATTCAACATTATTAATGATCACCAATATGGCTTTCGTAAAAATAGATCAACAGGAGATCTTCTGACTTATGTAACACATGTTTGGAACAACGCAATTGAACACTTTGGAGAATCTCGAGCGGTTGCTCTTGACATATCCAAGGCATTTGACCGTGTTTGGCACGATGGGCTGTTGGCCAAGCTACGTTCTTATGGTATGTCGGAAAAGTTCTGTTTGTGGCTCTGATGTTTCCTCAGAGAGCGTTCTTTACGAGTGGCAGTTGACGGATTTCTTTCTAACACCTTCACTATCAACGCCGGTGTGCCCCAAGGTTCCATACTGTCTCCTACTCTCTTCCTCATCTATATTAACGATCTGCTGGAAAAGACCGAGAATCCAATCTACAGCTTTGCAGATGACAGTACACTTATCTCTTCATTCACTTTGAACGCTCGGACATCGACTACTCAGACAAATATCCGCAGACAGCAGGAAGTCATTCAACTTAACAAAGACCTGGAAGAAATTCTATCTTGGGGTGACAGTAACCAAGTGGAATTTAACGCTACAAAAAACCCAGGCGGCAGTTTTTTCTAAAAAAGTTAACGTTGCAGAACCCGACATAGTTATGTCGGGGCACTCCATCCCTCTAACATCGTCACTCAATCTGTTAGGCGTTAATTTGGGAGCAAATATGTCCTGGCATGAACATGTTGCAGGCATAGCAAGAAGAGCTTCTCAAAAGTTGGGAATATTGTTTCGAACCAGAAAGCTTTACACTCCACAACAACTGTTAATTCTTTACAAAGCTCAAATTCGACCAACTATGGAATACTGCTCCCATGTTTGGAGCTCCGCTCCCAAACATACACTGCATTTGTTGGATTCTATCCAGAGAAGAGCTGTTCGTCTGATTGGACACCCGGAACTGACCGACGGCCTTGATTCGCTGGAACATCGAAGAACGGTTGGCGACTTGAGCCTATTCTACAAGTACTTTCATGGAAAGTGTTCGAAAGATGTGGCCCGTTTAATTCCTCCCAGAGCGGTGCATATTAGAAGTACACGTCGCGCTAATGCTTCACATCCGTATGAGGTTCAGCTTGTTACTCCTCGTACAACGCTTTTCAAGCAGTCTTTTATATGGAGAACATCATACCTTTGGAATGGTTTACCCAGGACTGTGTTTCCCATCGAGTACAATCTACAGCGATTCAAGAACAACGTGAATCGCTTTCTCCGCACACGTGTCGCTCCTGTAGCGCTTTAGGGACTTCCCTGTAGCACGTGTGCTAGACCCATAAAAAAAAAAAAAAATCACATCAAAAAATCCTTCTTATGCGCTTAAACAGGTCCAAACAGCGCTCAGAATTATCAACACGTTGTTGTTTTTGGTCAACTGTGAGCAAACGCGGTACCCATTTCGAACTTTCTCGTGCCCAAATGTTCATGCAAAAATATGACCAACACGTTCTTTTTATATTTTTAGGGTGTCAGCTATCTCACAGAATTTCACTTTACGGTTATCAAAAACAATTTTGTGGATTTTTTGATGTTTTTGAGTGTAACCACCTCATTTGGGCGTCCACAGCATTCAGCATCATTTGTATCTGTACGATTGCGTTCAAATTCAGCATACCAGTAAGTGATGAGTGATTTTCCAGGGCAGAGTCCCCGTAACGCTTATCAAGCCTTTGCTTTGCTTAAACGGTATTTTTTCCCATCAAAAAACCATGTTTAATCAACACACGAAATTCGATTTTTTCCATTATATCGAAAATATCAAAAATAGCGTCACTAAAACCAAATTTTGACACGTATCGTTGATAGGTTCATACTTCCTAAAAATCATATGGATTAAAGGCAACATCTATATGTCAGACCAAAAACTTTTCAGCCTACGTTTTATTTGATCAGAAAATGTAATTTTTTTGTTATTCTCAATTTTAAGTAAATTGGCTTTTAAGATAATAATTTTCTTTGGCCTATTTCCATTGTGGTCATGTAGTACCCAAATCCGCAGTTTTAATGGGCCTATTACTATTAGTTTAGTAAAAAAAGCATTTAAAATTGCATAGTCTAGATACTTATATAAGATATAATATGATTTCATCCTCTCTGGGGTATAACCAGGAATAGTCTCCTAAGTTTTAGACCTCGAAGAACTCTTTTACTTATAAACAAGTTTTCAAAACCCGTTTTTTGAGCTTAAAATGTGAATAACTGCGGTTATATAAGTCGGATCGAGACAAAAGAACCAAACTCTCCTTTTGTGGGCTCACAGTAAAGTCTTAAATCGGTTGTGGTGACTGTTATTTTCCTATATGTGATTGTTTATGATTACCTTATTGTGATTTTATCGAGAACTTATTGTGACTTTTTTTTGCTGTTGTCCTGTTGATTTAATCTTTTATCTGTATTGTATAATTTTAAAATTTTTATTGTAAAATAATGGGGTTTTCCGTATATTACTTAAATAAAAAAAAAAATGATATAACTGCCAGGCCTTACTACTCACCAGCTTCAGCCACTGGACGTCTGTTTTTTTTAAAACCTATCAGCAGTTATTATATTCAAGCAACAGAAAAATAAGTGAGGACAAATCCAGGTTGTCAAGTAACGCAATATCAAGTTGCAGGTTTATTTACAGAAGCTTATCAAAGAATTGCTATCGTCGGCATCATTGTGAGCAGAATTAAAGCTAATGGAGTTTGGCCCGTGGACAAAAATGTCTTTACCGAACATTTGTTTTAAAAGCAGCTGAAAATATCATTGCTCTCTCTCAAACAATCTCAAGTAAAAAACATATCGATCTTAAAAGACACATCTATATTACTAGTAATGAAAATAAGCAAACTGGTCAGCAATCTCCTCCAAAGTTACCTTCAGAGTCTTCTAACCGATTGCCATATTTAAATAATGAATCGTCTACACCGGGATTTAACGCCAAAGCTTTAAAGAAAACTTTAAAATCTTTATGCCCATACCTAAAAATACTTTAAATTAAAAAAATACAAAAAAAACTTTGGAAATTACATCAAGTTCTTACAAAAATATCAGCAGTTAAACAAAAGAAAAATACAACTAAAAATGTAAAGACATCAATAAACAAAAGAAGGAATCAAAAAATAAGAAAGACGCCAAGAACAAAAATAATACGATATACGCAACCCTCCACTAAAAGGCTAACGGTAGTTAGCTTTTTAGTGGTGGCGCCGGCAATAAATCCTTAATTGTCGGCGTATGATACCGACAAAAGATTGTTTGTCGGCGTCCGACAACAAATCCTTTGTCGGCTTTAGAAGAAAATAAAGCTCAACAAGCTTTAAAATCGACCTCAATAATTTCTTCGTTATGCCGTCCTTTTTACAATGAAGTAAATAAAATATTGGTGAATTATATGTCTATCTATCTATAAAATATGTAATAATATCTGGAAAACTGGAATATAGCCGAAAGATTGGACGACCTCTATAATAATACCACTACATAAGAAAGGCTCTACCCGTAAATGTAGTAATTATCGTACATTATCTCTATTATCACATCCAAGTAAGGTAATGCTACATATCATAAATAATCGTTTAAGATATTATGTTGACCTACAAATCTCTAGAGAACAAGCGGGATTCGTTAAAGGACGCGGCACAAGAAATCAAATTGTTAACATAAGACAATTGATAGAGAAATGTAGAGAGTATAATGTGTCTATGGTAATGTGCTTCATAGACTATAATAAGGCTTTTGATTTTGTCAACTGGAAAAAGCTTTGGGAGGTACTAGAGCAAATGGGTGTTCCTTATCATCTGATTAAATTGATTAAAAACCTCTACTTGGACAGCACTGCAGTGGTGAGAATAGACAATACAATATCCGATCAGTTTCATCCTCGCCGAGGTGTAAGACAGGGCTGTGTTCTGTCTCCTACATTATTTAATGTTTACGGTGAATTTTTAATGAGAAATGCGTTGAATGAATGGGATGGTGGAATCCTAATAGGAGGTGAGCGAATAAACAACTTGCGCTACGCTGATGATACCACCATATTTGCAGCGACTGAGGAAGTGATGGCTACATTTTTAAATCGGATAGAGCAAGAAAGTGAGAAACTAGGTCTGACCAGAAATAGGGACAAAACGAAGCTGATGATAGTCGATAAGTCTGACCAAATAGTAAGATCCGACTTACTCAATGGCATTGAGAGAGTAACAACCTTTGTATATCTAGGATCATCCGTAAGTATTATGGGAGGATGCGAGAATGAAATAAAAAGAAGAATATCCCTAGCAAGAAATGCTATGACGAGACTTACTAAGATATGGAAAAGTCCGTACATAACTAAAGAAATGAAATTAAATCTCGTACAGACCTTAGTATTTCCAATATTTTCATATGGTGTAGAATAATGGACCCTTAGAGTAAAGGAACGTAAATCTATTGATTCCTTTGAAATGTGGTGCTATAGGAGGATGTTGAGAATATCCTGGACCGCCAGAAGAACTAATCAATCTATACTGAATGAACTAAATGTAACTGTAAGGTTATCATCACTATGCATGAAAAGAATTCTTCAGTATTTTGGACATGTAGCTAGAAGACCAGGCTATAATGTAGACCGGTTATAATAATGGGAGAGGTCCAGGGTAAAAGGAGTAGAGGCCGCTCGCCAACAAGATGGTCAGATCAAATAAAACAAGTTATGGATCAACCACTCCATGTATCGTTGCACTTGGCAGAAGATCGAGAGAAGTGGAGAGAAATAGTAAACAGAATAGTGAAGTCATTCCAGAGAGATCACGACCCTCAAGACTGAGGAAACGAATAGAGAGAGAGGGAATTATATGTATTAAAATTTTTTACTTTTTATAATAAAATATTAAAATATAAAACTTGTGTAATCGATATTTCGTGTTAGGGAGTAATTATTTCAAAAATTAACAGTTTTTCTATATTTTTTTTATTAAGTTAGTTGGAAAAATCCTAGTCAAATCTGACAACACTGAACACCTGACCTTTTGGTTAACAAGCGGCCCTACTGTGTACTTGTATGCTTTACCAGCGGCGGCAATATTCACGTCATCATTTCTTCAGGGTCGATTTTTTGCTTTATTATTAAGATCCGCTGTTTAAGGTGAATTTTCTGCAATCAGTTTTGCTACAAGGAGGTTCCAGTTCTAATATATCAGGCGTTTTTTTAGTAAAATTCAACTGGTTTTCTTATAGTGTGAAAATGAATTTAATTAAACCAAATATGCTCCATTATTATCGACAATGTTTCGCCATTTTTCGGGTAGAGCCATGTTGCTATCGGTGAAGAACTTCTGTAATTTCTGGTTGAATCAAGTGGTTTTTACAGACTTCTTTTGAAAGCAGCTTAATTCCATTAAGAGAGTTCTGTAGAGATCGGAACAAGTGATAGTTAGAGGGTGCTATGTCTGGACTATACGGTGGATGCATCAAAACTTCCCAACCAAGCTCTCGCAATTTTTGACGGGTCATCAGAGAAATGTCTGGTTGGGCGTTGTCATGATGGAAGACAACACCTTTCCTATTAATCAATTCGGGCCGTTTTCTTTCAGTTGCCTGGCGTAATCTGTCTAGTTGTCCCCAGTAGAGTTGAGAATTAATCGTCTGACCAATTGGGCGTGGCTCATGGTGGACGATTCCCTTCCAGTCCCACCACACACACAGCATCACCTTTTTCAGCGTCAATCCTGGCTTCGCGAACGCTTGTGATGGCTCACCATCCCTTGTCCACAATCTTTTACGTTTTCGATTGTCGTACGTGATCCATTTTTCATCACCTGTTATGACACGTTTCAGAAATGGCTCGATTTCATTGAGTTTCAGCAGGGCATCGCAGATGTTAATTCGGTCTATCATGTTTTTCGCTCTCAACTCATGAGGAACCCATACATCGAGCTTCTTTTTGTAGCCAGCTTTGTGTAAATGGTTCAAAACCGTTTTGTGGTCAATGCCTAGCTCCATAACAATATCGACACTGCTGATATGCTTATCTTGCTGGACTTTTTCAAGAATTTTATCAGCTTTTTCAGTGATTGGACGACCAGAGTGTGACTCATCTTTCACATCAAAATTACCAGAACGAAAGCGAGCGAACCATTTCCGCGCAGCGCATTTTGATAAAGTACCTTCACCGTACACAATACAAATTTTTTTACCAGCCTGCGCAGCGTTCTTCCCTTTGTCGTAATAATATTATAAAATATTTCATTCAATTCAATTTTTCATTACTTTTCTCCATTTTCAAACGCAAACAACTTTCTAACCACTGCACCAATTTCGATGTTTGTACACTCAAAGTAACGCTCGCAGTGTCACCTTTCCAACGAGCGTTTAGTGGTGTCGCTGCGATCTGTGTTTCTTGAGTTATTTGCAATTGACGCCATCTACCGGGAAAAACGCCACGAACTTCTTCCGAGACCTGATATATGGTGAATTCCATAACACCATGTATACATGAAATAAGGACTATCTCATGCAAGGCAGCGACGCTCTCGTAAATGTATTTTTTTTTTTATAATTTCAATATGTATGTTTCTAATGTACGACGTTTTCGTTAGAAACATACGTATTGAAATTATAAATGCGAAAATAGTTCTGTTTCTCACGGTTCTTTATACGGATTATTCTACCGGAACTAAACCTCCGTCTATGATTGGTTGGTCTTATACGAGTCAATAACAATTGTAGTATAAATAGGTTAGTGTTTAATCTTAGATTTAGTCTATCTTCGCCCCTAATGATGCTAACATAGCAAGACGAGCGTGGAGTGCAGACATAAAGTGTTTGGTGCAATGGTGTCGGCTGCTCAGGCGAATATCCGCAGACAGCAGGAGGTTGTTCAACTTAACAAAGATCTGGAAGAAATTCTATCTTGGGGTGACAGTAACCAAGTGGAATTTAACGCTACAAAAACCCAGGCGGCAGTTTTTTCTAAAAAAGTTGCTGAACCCGACATAGTTATGTCGGGGCACTCCATTCCCCTAGCATCGTCATTCAATTTGTTGGGCATTAGTTTGTGAGCAAATATGTCCTGGCATGAACATGTTGCAGGCATAGCAAGAAGAGCTTCTCAAAAGTTGGGAATAATATTTCGAACCAGAAAGCTTTACACTCCACAACAACTGTTAATTCTTTACAAACCTCAAATTCGACCAACTATGGAATACTGCTCCCATGTTTGGAGCTCCGCTCCCAAACAAACCCTGCATTTGTTGGATTCTGTTCAGGGAAGAGCTGTTCGTCTGATTGGAGACCCGAAACTGACCGGCGGCCTTGATTCGCCTCCCAAAGCGGTGCATGTTAGAAATACACGTCGCGCTGGTGCTTCACATTCGTATGAGGTTCAGCTTGTGACTCTGCGTACAACGCTTTTCAAGCAGTCTTTTATATGGAGAACATCATCCCTTTGGAATAATTTGCCCAGCGCTGTGTTTCCCACCGAGTACAATTTACAACGATTCAAGAACAACGTGAATCACTTTTTCCGCACACATGCCGCTCCTGGAGCGCTTTAGGGACTTCGCTGCAGCACGTGTGCTAGACCGATAAAAAAAAATGTTTATAACTATTTTGTCTGATTTTGATTATATTGTTAAAATTTAAATAACCTTATGTTATAGGTAATATTTTACCAAAAGTAGAAGTTAACACAAGAATAGTAGGAGGACATGAGGTAGATGTAACAAGCCGTAAATACCAAGTCTCAATTCAGTATGCGGGAATACATTTCTGTGGGGGTGCACTAATTACACCTGATACTGTTCTCGCTGCTGGGCATTGTTTTGACACAAGGTAGGAATTAGTTGTATAACCACAGATAAAATTATTATTAATAATATTTATTAAATAAATTTTAGTGGCCTAATTTAAGATATATTTACAAAATTGAGTGGGGACCCATGGTTCAGTGGTGTATTACCGTGCTTATTGTGCAGAAGGTCGAGGGTTCAATTCTGCAGGTCGATATACTTATTTATTAAATTATTTAAGTATATTTGGCCTGGTCACGTACACAGGTAGTAGTTGCTCGCAGAAATGCAATAACGTTCGAGGCAACGTTGTCTAAAAAGGTGCTGTGAAATACACAAATGTTTCGGCACTTGGACAACGGTTATTACGATATCCTCGCCGATATCCTTAGGATATGAAAAGGGGCTCAGGCGGGGAGCTGAACGATAAAAAAAATGAACCTCTAAGCTAACAACAAAAAATAGGTTAACTGATTTTGATCATTGATTAACATGGCGACTCCTATGTGGAGTCACCATGTAGGTGTTGTTGACACCATTAGAAAAAAATTAACAGAAACTTCTTTAAAATCTAATACAGTTATATTAGATAGGGTTTACAACAAGACTTATATTAAGTAAACTGAAGGACTAATAAAAACAGAAACTTGAAATTGCGCATTGATAGAAAACTATTTTTTTTTATGGGTCTAGCACACGTGCTGCAGGGAAGTCCCTAAAACACTCCAGGAGCGGTAGGTGTGCGGAAAAAGCGATTCACGTTGTCCTTGAATCGCTGTAAATTGTACTCGGTGGGAAACACAGCGTTAGGCAAATTATTCCAAAGGGATGATCTTCTCCATATAAAAGACTGCTTGAAAAGCGTTGTACGAGGAGTAACAAGCTGAATCTCACACGGATGTGAAACACTAACGCTACGTGTATTTCTAACATGCACCGCTTTGGGAGGAATTAAGCGGGCTACATCCTTCGAACACTTCCCATGAAAATACTTGTAGAATAGGCTCAAGTCGCCAACCGTTCTTCGATGTTCCAGCGAATCAAGGCCGCCGGTCAGTTCCGGCACACCATGAAAACCTCGATTTCACGGGAAATCACAGCTAATATTGATATATTTGATTAGGACAAATACTCTTTTTTCTGTTAAAACCCACAAAAACACTGGGACGCACTCTGAAGTATATCAAATACCTTTTTAAATACCGAAAAATAGGTTTTCGTACAAAAATTTTGAATAAAATTTTCCACCTTCAAAACATTACGAATTATTAAAAAAATATATACGTAAAGATGATCAAAATGTATGTGCTCTTACCTGTAATATTCAATCCCTCACAATATTCTTCAAGATAACTCCAAAAAATCACTTTTTTAAATAACCGTTTTGTACTGAATGCCGAGAAGAGAAACGAACTCTCAGAGCGACGATCAAATTCCGACAGAGACTCCGGCGCGCGCAAAGTTAAATGGATAACAGGAGGGGTTGCCTATTGTTCTATGCTCATTCAACATTGTTAGGTAACAAATTTTTTCTACCTGGGACAAGTTGTCGGAAAACGATTTATAATCACCCAAAACGGTGAAATACCACTATGTGGCACGTGGCGAGAAAGTATCGTAAAATAAATTATGGCCATGCGACCGGTTTCACTGCTGTCATTTAATTCAAATTCATGATATTTCCCTTCCAAAATTTAGTCCATAAAAAATGGTACAGTTCTTGGTATCACAATTGCAATATTGTCTATAGGTTGTTCCAGGGTTCTGTCCTTCAACCAGATTACATGATCTGATCTGATCTACATAAACGATCGTTGTGAATTGAATCGGGACCCAGGGGTAGGGCTTCGTGGACTATAAAATTCTTTCAAAGAAAAATAACAATTTTGAATTCCTACTG
Source organism: Pachyrhynchus sulphureomaculatus (assembly GCA_019049505.1). NCBI lineage: Eukaryota > Metazoa > Arthropoda > Insecta > Coleoptera > Curculionidae > Pachyrhynchus > Pachyrhynchus sulphureomaculatus. Next base: position 6,583,397 of record CM032452.1, on the reverse strand, counting down.
TAGGAGATTTTTTTTTATTGTTCACCTCCCCGCCTTAGTAAGGATTTTACCATTTTTTATATCTTGAGGAGATCGGTGAGGATGTCGTAATAAGATGAGTTTCAATTTCTGAATGTAACTTTACCTTAACATAGTTTTTTTTTTTTATGGGTCTAGCACACGTGCTACAGGGAAGTCTCTAAAGCGCTACAGGAGCGACACGTGTGCGGAGAAAGCGATTCACGTTGTTCTTGAATCGCTGTAGATTGTACTCGGTGGGAAACACAGTCCTGTTCAAATTATTCCAAAGGGATGATGTTCTCCATATAAAAGACTGCTTGAAAAGCGTTGTACGAGGAGTAACAAACTGAACCTCATACGGATGTGAAGAATTAGCGCGATGTGTACTTCTAACATGCACCGCTCTGGAAAGAATTAAGCGGGCCACATCCTTCGAGCACTTTCCATGAAAGTACTTGTAGAATAGGCTTAAGTCGCCAACCGTTCTTCGATGTTCCAGCGAATCAAGGCCGACGGTCAGTTCGGGTCTCCAATCAGACAAACAGCTCTTCTCTGAATAGAATCCAACAAATGCCGTGTATACTTGGGAATAGAGCCCCGAACATGGAACCAATCTTCAGTCGTTGGTCGAATTTGAGCATTATAAAGAATTAACAGTTGTTGTGGAGAGTAAAGCTTTCTGGTTCGAAATGATATTCTCAACTTTTGAGAAGCTCTCCTTGCTATGCCTACAATATGTTCATGCCAGGATATATCTGCTCCCAAATTAACGCCCAACAAAGTGAGTGATGTTAGAGGAATGCAACGTTAACTTTTTTAGAAAAAACTGCCGCCTGGGTTTTTGTAGCGTTAAATTCCACTTGGTTACTGTCACCCTAAGATAGAATTTCTTCCAGGTCTCTGTTAACTTGAATAACTTGCTGCTGTCTGCCTGCGGATATTGGTCTGAGTAGCCGATGTCCGAGCGTCCGAGTGAATGAAGAGATAAGTGTACTGTCATCTGCAAAGCTATAGATTGGATTCTCGGTCTTTTCCAGCAGATCGTTAATATAAATGAGAAAGAAAGTAGGAGACAGTATAGAGCCTTGAGGTACACCGGCGTTGATAGTAAAAGTGTAATCTGTCGACTGCCACTCATAAAGAACGCTCTCTGAGGAAACATGAGAGCCACAAACAGAACTTTTCAGATATACCATAAGAACGTAGCTTAGCCAACAGCCCGTGGTGCCAAACACAGTTGAATGCCTTGCATATGTCAAGAGTAACCGCTCGAAATTCTCCGAAGTGTTCAATTGCGTTGTTTCAAACATGTGTTACATAAGTCAGAAGATCTCCTGTTGATCTATTTTTACGAAAGCCATATTGGTGATCGCTAATAATGTTGAATCCTTCAAGATATTTTAGAAGATGCTGATTGATAGCCTTTTCCATGACTTTCGATATTATTGGAAGAAGTGCGATTAGTCGGTAGTTATTTGACAAGGTCTTCTTGCCTTTTTTAGGTATCGGCTGAACTGTGGCACATTTCCCGCAGGAAGGAAATATTCCCTTTCTGTAGAATAGGTTGAAAAGTCTACAGAAAACTGGTGTTAGTTCAGCGCCAGAAGCCTTTTTGGTGTCTAGCTTCATCAAAATACGTTTTATGATACGCTGTCTGAAGACAATATCGGGCATCCTTGACTGCACTATGGAAATAATAGGTGATGTTTTTCTTTGGAAATCGACAGTAGAATGTGAAGCAAAGAGTTCAGCCAACAAGTTCGCTTTCTCAACAGGTGTCGTTGCAATAGAATTATCTGGCCCTGTGAATGGTGGTATGGTGGATTTGGTGAAATTTTGACTAACTGCCTTAGCGATTGACCAAAAGGACCTGGAATTGTTGGGACAAGCGAGAAGTTTGTTTCTAATCCGTTGATTGTGTGCCTCCTTGGTTTCGTCGATAATTTCTTTGCATCTGTTCCTGGCATGAACAAAGGTGTTACGATTTATGGTGTTACGATTTTCACGCCATTGTCGGTATGCAAGATGTTTAGAATCAACAGCTTCTTTGCATTTTCGGTCAAACCAAGGCTTGCCGTTGGAAGGGCATTTCTTCGAAAAAGGGATGTAAGCCTTCATACCGGCCAAAATAACATCGGAAACCTCTCTGGCGCAGTTAGATGGGCAGTCAGATCGAAAAAAAAAAACATCTAAGCAAGGGAAAGTTCGCCTCTCTGTCACTGATTGGTAGAATACTCGATGTCGAAGTAGTTTATGGTCGGAAGAACCTAACGGCGGATTTACGCTGACCGTATAAATCTCCGGATTGGTGGTTAAAAACAGATCAAGAAGACTGGCGAACTCCCCGTCTCGGTCAGGGATCCGTGTTGGTTCATCAATAAGCTGAGTTAAGCCCCAACTGATTGAAAATGATTCGGCTTCAAGACCTTGTTCATCGGTAGTATTTGAATATTTAAGCCAGTTGATGATGTGTACATTAAAGTCGCCCAGGATGGCAATTTCGGCATTTGGTTAGTTAATTTATAAATGATTGATGGTGTCTGCAAGAGAAGCGAAAAGTGTTCTAAAGTTAGTATCACTTGGTGGTCGATAGAGGATCCGGTATCGTCTCACTAGATTGGCTAACCCAGTAGCCAGATTCAAACCCAATCGAGAACATGCGGTCATACATCAAGCAGAAGCTTCGTAGTAAAAAGGCATACACAGTGAAGGAGCTGTCACGGCCAATTCGGGCAATTTGGAAATCTTTGCCTCAAGAGTACGAGGAAAATCTTGTCGAAAGTATACCTCAAAGATGCCAGGCGATCATCGGCGCTGATGGGGAATGGATAAACCACTGAATCATTAGCAGTTTACTGGAAATCCTTTTCTGTCAAATAGTGTAAAAAACTTTTAAATAAATACATTTTTTAATAAACAATAAGCGATACGTTCTTACTGGACCGATATTATGATAAATAAGGATTGTCTTTTATAGTATCTCACGAGGTGTAAGCATTGAATTTTATGTTTACACCTCTTCTGCTAGCTTAATAAGATTCTCTCAGCAAAAACAATTATGATAACATTCTTAGATTTCTCACGACTATCACGATCTTTGCCAAACAATTAAAATATTTTGAATACCATTCATCTTTTATGTCCAGAGGTCGTTATCAGCCTGTTATCACGCATAACTCGTATCCAGTCCCATGTCAGCGGTTCTGTCAATCTTTGCACAGGGTGAGTCAACAAAAGAATAAAGTTCATTATCTCATTTGTCTCCGGAATGACGAAAAAATGTTAAATACAATAGTTTTAGGGAATGTTTGCACAGTTTAAAATTATTTTTGAGTATACTGCATAAAAGTGTGGCCGATATAACATATGTTTTTTTTTAAACGGAACATCCTATTTTCTAATTTGTTTTTAAATTCTGTGTAAAATTTTATAACTTTTTTATTAATAATATTATATACCTAAACCTAGTAGTTTTTCTAATATTTCAATTTAAAAAAAAAATACTAGTTTTCAGTTTTGTAAAAAATTGCCAGAAGCGCCATTGTTTCTGAAGGTGGAATACTCATAATTAGTACGAGCGTCCTAGAGAGAAGAAAAAAAGATATATGTAAAGAAATTTGAGTTAGATGTTACAGGGTGTTCAAAATTAATTTATACACTTCGACTATTTTAAATTGAAAAATCTCAATTTTTTTAAATAGCACACCATGTATATTATTATTTTTTCTGATAGATTTTACAAAACCCTCCAACTTTTATTAAGTATGTCATATACCTATTTCTAATAGTTTTCGATTTATTTTGAATTTTTCAATTTTTAGCCCTATAATACCCTTACGCTATTGCGAAAACATAAACAACTAGTTAATAATAATTTTAATATAGTTTAACTTATCTAATGATTAATCATTATGACGTAATAAATGTTCAAAAATATGCCCGTCTACTAGAATACACATTTTTAGTCGTTTTACTATATTTTCCTTTACTTTCCTTAGCATAAAGGGCGTTATTCTCCTGCACGCATCCCATATTCTATTTTCCATAGCTACTGGTGTTGTAGGAGGATTCACATAAACACGATCTTTAATGTAGCCCCACAAAAAGAAGTCTAAAGGTGTTAAGTCACATGATCGAGAGGGCCACTGAATGAATCCATCCCTACCGATCCATTTTTGTGGGTAACGATCGTTTAAAAATTCCCGAACTTTTCGGTGGTAATGAGCAGGAGCTCCGCCTTGTTGAATCCACATTTGTTCCGTTTCAAAGTTATCAACTTCTTCAAGAAGCTGGGGTAATTCGTTTTGCAAAAAATTTAGATATCTAGGCCCGTTCGAGGAAAATATATGGACTAATAATTCGACAATTTAATATTCCACACCATACATTAAGCGACCAATGGTGTTGGTTTTGAACTTCCCGGACCCAAAATGAATTAATTGTTGAATAATAATGCATGTTATGGCTGTTAACTACTCCATTACTGCGAAAAGTAACTTCATTAGAAAACATTATTTTGGGTAAAAAATTTGGATCGGCCTCTATTACTCAATTCATGGTGGTACAAAAGTTTACTCGTCGTTCAAAATCACGGTCTTGAAGTTCTTGGTGTAGTTCCATATGAAAGGGATGATACTTATATTTTCTCGTGGTGCCATTAGCCGTAGATTGGGATGTGTCAGATAAGTCAGCTAGTTGACGGCTGCTGACCTGGAGATTAACTTCAACATGAAGTAAAATCTCCATTTCTTTTTCCTCATTGGTAGCATTCTGGTTTACTACTTTCCGTTTCGTATATTCAACGCTACTATTACCATCAAACCGTTCCATTAAGCACTAAAAAAGATTTTCTAGATGGTATACGTCTATTGGGGTACTTCGCTCCGTAAAGCCTTACTGTCAAAAGACGATGTTTTCCCGCCTCGCCGAGTATATAAACCATATCAATTAATTCATTTTTAGGAAAATCCATAACTATTACTTTTATACGTCACTTACTACAACAAATTAAACAATTTTTACTTGCTTAATAGACATGTCAAAATTTGACAATGCCTACATTTTTGTTTTGTCTTGGCAACTATGATGGTATAGCGTAAGTGTATTAAAAACAAGGGTAAAAATTGAAAAATTCCAAATAAACCGAAAACTATTAGAAATAGGTATATAACTTACTTAAAAAAGTTTGAGGGTTTTGTAAAATCTATCAGAAAAAATAATATTATACAGGGTGTGCCATTTAAAAAATTTGAGATTTTTCAATTTAAAATAGTCGAAATGCATAAATTTATTTTGAATACCCTGTAGCATCTAACTCAAATTTCTTTACATAAGTTATAATCGTGGGAGCGACTATAACGTTTTTAAAAAACAACTTGATTGAATTCTAAAAACTTTTATTTTTTTCGGTTCTCAACAGAAAACTTTTTAAGACACTTGATACAACAGACACACTCACTCTGCTATTGTTCGTTACATATATTTATAAACTTTATTTGCTGATTATGCAGAATGATGTGGTTAGATAAAGGAAATCTTAGGTTGCACATTTATGTATACTTTAAGTATTTTATCAGGATGTAATTCATATATCTTTTTTTTTTTATCTCTATAAAACGCTCGTACCAATTATGAGTATTTTACCTTCAGAAACAATGGCGCTACTGGCAATTTTTTACAAAACTGAAAACTAGTTTAGGTATATAATATTATTAATAAAAAAGTTATAGAATTTTACTGAGAATTTAAAAATAAATTAGAAAATAGAATGTTCCATTTAAAAGAAACATATGTTATATCGGCCACACTTTTTTGAAGTACTCTGTATACTCAAAAATAAATTTAAACTGTGCGCCTTAACATTCCCTGAAACCATTGTATTTAACATTTTTTCGTCATTCCCGAAACAAATGAGATAATGAACTTTACTTTATCGTTGACTCACCCTGTACAATGCCATTGTGACTTAGATAGAGCATTGGTGAATGCATCCTTTGTACCCAAGAATACTGCAGCTATTTCTTTATTATTTTATTTAGAAATGACTACGAACAGATTGTTGAGACTTAACTCTGTTGATTTACCAGCCTGGCAGGCATACTGATAGACATTAAGGAGGTTATGTGCTATTTATGCAATCATCCAGTAACCTCCGCAGACATTTTAGTAGAAATGATGTGAGGCTTTTCGGTATGAGTGATCCACGAATATGGTCTATACGACTTATCTGGAAAGAATGTAGTTCCATGCCAGGTTGGCTCTAAATAGTCATACGAAGAATGGAAGTAGTTCACTCAGTCCATTTTGGAGAAAGGCTGGAAAGACACCATCCATTTCTTTAGATTTGTAGGGTCAGAAGGATTTGATAGCCCCTTGTTTTTTTTTTTTTTTTTTTTTTTTTTATGGGTCTAGCACACGTGCTACAGGGAAGTCCCTAAAGCGCTACAGGAGCGACACGTGTGCGGAGAAAGCGATTCACGTTGTTCTTGAATCGCTGTAGATTGTACTCGATGGGAAACACAGTCCTGGGTAAACCATTCCAAAGGTATGATGTTCTCCATATAAAAGACTGCTTGAAAAGCGTTGTACGAGGAGTAACAAGCTGAACCTCATACGGATGTGAAGCATTAGCGCAACGTGTACCTCTAATATGCACCGCTCTGCGAGGAATTAAACGGGCCACATCCTTCGAACACTTTCCATGAAAGTACTTGTAGAATAGGCTCAAGTCGCCAACCGTTCTTCGATGTTCCAGCGAATCAAGGCCGTCGGTCAGTTCCGGGTGTCCAATCAGACGAACAGCTCTTCTCTGGATAGAATCCAACAAATGCAGTGTATGTTTGGGGGCGGAACTCCAAACATGGGAGCAGTATTCCATAGTTGGTCGAATTTGAGCTTTGTAAAGAATTAACACTTGTTGTGGAGTGTAAAGCTTTCTGGTTCGAAACAATATTCCCAACTTTTGAGAAGCTCTTCTTGCTATGCCTGCAACATGTTCATGCCAGGACATATTTGCTCCCAAATTAACGCCTAACAGATTGAGTGACGATGTCAGAGGGATGGAGTGCCCCGCCATAACTATGTCGGGTTCTGCAACGGCCTCTGTATCGCCTTAACCCTGTTATGTAAGCCGTATTTGGCGAAACGACAAAAAATGCCACTTCTTAACAAATCTACTCTATACAAATAACTATTAACACTTTTGTTGTTCTTTTAGTTACACGTCGTCACTTATTATGTATTACAAAGTAAAAGTTGGTAGCAACAGAATATATGGAAGAAATGGACAAGTCATTCAAGTCCAGTCGGTTTTAGTTCATCCAAATTATAATTTCAAAACAATGGATTTTGATGTTTCTTTAGTAAAGGTTGGTACTGATAGATTTCTTAAAACTTAACAGAATAGAATTGAGCTCCCTATGCCGGCTCATAACTAAAGACACCCAAATATGCAAAGCGCATATATTGCATATTTTGCACATTATATGCATTTTTCTAAATATTTGCATAAATGCTTTAAAAATAGCATATATGTGCATATTTCAAGGAATTTATAACAATGTAGGTCTTTGGCAGGCGTTTTTATTCATTTTTCGGAATAAGGGTCAATGTTTAGGCCGCTGCCGCCGCGCCGGTGGTTTTCCCCTAATAAATTTTATTATTTTATGGTCAGTAAAAACTAGTCAGTAAATCCCAGACGGCCATCAGAGCATACTTGTATTATTAATTTATTAGATTTCATTTTTGGTTGTGTTTTTAAAGTGGTTACGTCGATTTGTGCTTTTTATCTTGTGAGTCGTATTTTACTACACTGAAATGCCCACAGCCAGTAGTGTGTCAGTGTGGATTAAACCATACAAAGAACTAAGAATAGATTTGGAAAAAATCTACCGTACTGCATGTGTTAAAATTGTAAGTATAATTTTTGAATACCTATTGAATATACAGGGTATTTCATTTTCGTTTAATATTTAAACATAACGAAATTTTTGTCAGGATTTTGCCGTTGATGCTATTTTCAATGTTATTTAAGTTATTTTTGTTCCATTTAACGAACAAAATTTCTATTTACCGAAACCACGAAATAGAAATAAAAAAATGTACAAAGCAGAATTTTAATTTTTGCCTGCCCTAAGCAGGCAGGTTCTATTTAACGAATTTTTTCCTTGGGATTTTAATTAAATTTTCTTTTTTTATTGCAGATACCATGCGATAAAAAATTTCAAATAGAGTAACACGTGAAAACTGCTTGCCATATTGCCAAATTGAGTAAGACGAAACCTGGAGATAGGCCACAACACACATTAATGCAATGTTTCCAACCAACGTACAAAAATAAAGAGCTAAATGAACAAGACATCTTTAACCGAGATCTATGTCGTGCAATAATGACATCAAACATTCCGTTATCGAAGCTACGTAATCAAAACTTTACTTCCTTCCTCCAGAAGTATTGCAAATTTAATATCCCAGGTGAAACAACAATACGGAGAAACGACGTAAGCTGCTTGTATTCACAGGTAATTGAGGAAATTAAAGGTAAAAATTCGCAACGAACATTTTTACATATGTATTGATGAAACCACCGATTCAAGAGGACGGTATATTGCGCATTTATTGATTGGAGTTCTTAGCGACGATATTTTGCCAAAATCTTATCTGATTGCTTCCAAACAGTTAGAAAAAACAAATGCATTGACAGTGGCCAGATTTGTTCAAGAGGAACTATCGAAGTTTGTTCTTCCTACGCCTGTTCCAGGAGATAATTCTTTGCTTATTTTGTCAGATGCAGCACCGTACATGCTGCGGGCAAAATATGAAATTTTTTTATCCAAACTTAATACATGTGTCGCTCATGCTTTAAATAGGGTTGCTGAGGAAATTAGGAATCATTTTCCACTTGTGAATAGCTTAATTTCTAACATGAAGAAAATCTTCCTTAAAGAGCCTTTAAGGGTTCAGTTCTACAAAGAAAAACTACCAAACACTCCTCTTCCACCTCAGCCTGTTATTACACGATGGGGCACTTGGTTGGAAGCAACAATTTTTTTTTATTGCGACAACTTCTGTCAACTAGATGGTCTAATTGCAGAATTATCAGACGAATCTTCCCGTTCCCTTACAGAACTTAAACGATTATTCAAAATCAAGGAAATAAAACAAATTATAGCTTTGTTTCTAAAACCATAACTCAAATGGAGGAATCTAATTTGCCATTAACCCGAAGTGTTCAACTAATAAAACAATGTGAGGTCGCTTTTGAAAATGTCGCAGGTAAAATTGGGAGCAAAATTTTTCAAAAATTTCGGAATATTATGGAAAAAAATAGTGGGTTTCAATTTGTCAGCTCAGTAGCTAATGTTTTAAAAGGGGATTTTACTGATTCCATTGATTTAGATCCTATGCTATTAAATAATTTTAAAAACGCCCCTATTACATCAGTTGATGTGGAAAGCAGTTTCTCAATTTATAAATTTTTATACAACGATAGAAGACAAAACTTTTTTAATGGAGAATTTTAAGAAACATTTAGTAGTTTATTGTTTTTATAACTAACGGCGACCCTGTCTATTGCAATATTTGCATATTTCCGCTTACTTAGTTGCATCGCCCTGTATGTATCAAATTTAAAATGTATGTTTTATTATGCTGTTTACTACGTATATAAATGTTTATAATATGTACCTACATTATTATCATTATTATTATATGTTCATCTTTAAGTAAAGTAATAAAATACATTATTATTTACATTTATTTTTACTTTGTATAATATTATATTTAGATTTAGTTCATTCGCCCTGTATTTTGAAAATTTAAGATGGGTTTTTTATTGTTACATTTGTATAGTACTCGTATCATGTAATGTGAAACAATAAATTTACATTTTTCAAGTCTATTTCGATTTTTTTTATTGTATATTTACATGTATGTGCATATTTTGAGAAAATTATTTACATATTTATGCGCATATTTTAAAGTTTTTCACTTGCATATTTGGGTTTCCTTACTCATAACCAAAGAAAATTTAGAGAGAAAGCAGGTAAACTTTATTGCTTTTTATACACATAGTGTAATTTTGTCTGAAGACGAAACGAAAGAATACATCGCAATATACACAGTCAAGTCATAATTTCGGGTAATTAAGCTCCCCGAAAGATAAGAAAATTTACATGCAAAAAGCGATACTAATGCAGAAATACCAAAACCGTGTTGCCGTTTTAGCGTATTTAGAAGTAGGAAAGAGTGCGCAGGAGACTTTTAGTTGTTAAAGTAACAGAGTGGCTTCAGACTTTAAATTTTAGAAAATTCAGATATCTCGCGAATCGATAAATTACAGATGAAATCATTTTCTGGATTCCAAGTGATGCAGAACCCGCCTCTTAACTTACTTTTCTTCTAAATTTAACAATAATTTTACATGCAAAAAGTGATACTAATGCAGAAATATCAAAAACCGTGTTGCCATCGCGACTGGCTAGTTAAGAAAGAATATACTCTAAAATCAGTAGGGCTGCAGTCTTTATTTAATTATTTATGGCTTTGAGTAGTGAAACAACCTTTTTTATTAGTCGAGATTTCGAAATTATATTTATTTCATCTTCAGAACATCTGGAAAGACAAAATTTTCTTCTTTCTTTATAATGTTAAGTGAAAATTTTGAGTACATTAAAATGATGAAAAAAAACAAGAAAAGAAAGAAAAAAGCAAAAGGATTGACTTACCAAACTAGTTTTTTATAACAAAGAAACAAGCAATCATTAGCACCAAGGGACATTCCCTAATATACTGTTATTAACTACATAATATTCTAGTTAGAAAGGAAAAAAACACAATAAGGCCAAAAATGGCTGGCTCTGGTCACAGTAAACATACTATATAGTAGCGAAACTCAAGGATAACCGCATAGGAAAATCGAGTTCGTTTTCAGAAGGTCACGTGGCAATCCGCCATGTTAAAAGTGGACCAGCGCGAGATTTGAAATACAAATAAAGTTTTGCAAAGTTTTATCATTCAAAATCGTAGATATAGAAATGTTTGAAAATTTTTGATTCAATATTTAATACAGCATGAGTAATATAAAAGTCAATGCGGCATGAGTAATATAAAAAAAAAAAAAACAAAAAGGATGGTGCACTTTGTTAGAAAAGAAATGAATACAGGTGTGAAAAACTTGATAGGAAGGTATTTGATGGAATTCTTCATATTCAACTTCAGTTTTTAATAACCTTATCCAAAAATTCAAAAGTCTATCAAAGTTAAACGTCACTGTTTGAGGTTAAAGTTTTATTTACAACATTTTTCAAGTAAATTTGTGATTAAAGATGTTTTTTAAGGACTAAATTAATTTGATTTCAACATACGTAATACCTAATGCCATTTTTTCTTGTACTGTGAAATAAAGACATATTGTTATTACTAAGATGTCAACATCTTCTAAAATAAGAGCATTTTTTTTCTAAGCAGTGTTGTGTTGTTTGGTGTGATAGATCTCTTGTTAATTAAAAAACAGTGTGTCTACTTTTTGGGAACTTATTTTTTTCTTAAACTACAAAACTATATTGTGTAACTTCGAGAAAGATTAATATAATATTATTAATGAATTATGAACGTATATGTATAGACCTCTATTTTCTATGTGAATGATTCTTAGAGGCTCTCTACGTTTTTGTGTTCTGTATTGCTTTTATTTACAATGAATTAATATTTAGATCAAAGAGTCAATACAATAATTTCCTAATTATATTTATATACAATACTTAGTTACGACCAAGCTGACTTGTCAATTACAACTATGTTGGAAATGTGGAATCTTTTGACACAATGACACTACTCAGTATATATCACCACTGCACCAAACACTTTATTTTTGCGCTCGACGCGCGTTTCGCTAACCATTTTAGCTTCATTAGGAGAAATGATTGACTAATATATACTGAGTATTGTCAATTACAGTTTAAAGGGGAAAATAACTATATTTAATTTATAGTATAGGTATACAACAATAGAAATAAGTTCTTTATAAGAGGAATATTAATAATAGGTAACTAAATCTTCAAAAGTTTAATAGTAACCATAATTACCATCAAAATGGACTTCGATTAAGTGTACTGTCCATTTAACGAACTTATTTTGAGAATATTATATCGTCTGACAAAATCATATTACAAAAAATTTCTTTGGAATCACATTAAAATTTTTCTTATTTTAATAGCATATTTCATTCAATAATCGATTTATATCAGTTATTTCAATAATCCCATTCCCCGGTGGTTTTGTGATCTCAACACGACACTTAATATTTAAACTTTCAAACCCAGCTTATAAAAAAATAAATATACTGTCTAAAATTTGAAAATAATAAATATGTTGTTATAGGTTCTGTATTCCTTACAATATATTCACAGAAACTTTTGAAAGATTGGCATGAAAAAGGAGCAATGTAATTTACAGAGGAAAAATAGGAAAAAAAAGTCACTTTTAAGAGTAATAATTGTACTTGCAATTAAACAGTGTTAAATTTATCAGGTTTATTATTAGAAAAGGTGTGTCAAACAATTAATACAGATGAAGTTATTGAAAACTAGAAGCCTCTTGAGAAGACACCTTTTAGAAAATAATATGTTTTATTTATAATTTACACAAATATAAGTAGTTTTTAAATAATAACTAAATACTAGTTTACACAAAAAATAAATCTTTCTAAAAACCAGAATTTGGAGGATTATTTATTAATCATAAAAAAATTACACACACAAAAAAGTTTTTCACTACCGAACAGACCGCTATACCTATATGTATTTCTGGGCGCTGAAACTGAATCCGAGGTCAGAATTGAGCAATCACATCAGGATTTTTAAATAACCAGCCGAACTAAGTTTAGAAATAAAATTCAAGCTTTAATGACCAAATCACTCTACCAATACGAACGTTTTTATTAAATCAATCAAGGTTCCCTGGAAGGCCGTCTCTTGAGCAAATACGCCTAAAAAAAAATGTACATTAGTAATGATAATATTGTTTCGTGCATATATATTTTTTCAAAAACGCATTTAAGATAGTGAAAAGTTGTATTGTGAAGGCAAGCAATAGAGGTTTATTAGAATAATCAACAATTCCAACAACAACTTTAATCGCATACCATGATTTCTATGAAATCATTGTTTCAACTAAAAACAGAGGAACTGCAAAAAAAAAATCATTAATGCAGCAACTTAAACTTTGGTGAATAATACTATTGATGATTACATGTGATACAAATAAAGCATAATTAAATTTAGTTATGATTTAGAATAATAGTCTTAGCGCGCCCTGATTGAGTTAGAAATTTCTTATTTGCAAATTTTAGAGCATAAAAAAGTGTTACTCGAGCAAATAATTTGCGAAAATAATTATATGGAAAATGAGGACATGGATGTACATACTCTATATTGCCTAAATCCTGCAGTAAGTTAGCAATCACTGAAGGCTTAATAATTAACCCTTCAATTTTTTAAAAAAAAACGGTGCTCAATTGTTCGACATATGTAATGAAATCGTCATGAGGCATGTATAAGCTTCCAAATGCATTGTCATTTGTGGACTCGTATGCTTTAAAGTAACAATAATACTGGGATTGCTTGACATTTCCAGGCTTATTAGCATTGGCATACTGAAGGCAAATCTCGCATTCGTGATATTGCAAACATTTTTTAATGTAATAGCCGCAAGTGTAAACTAAAGAATTTTTTTCAGTAAAAAAGCGTCCAGTTTTTTCAAATATTTGTAAGTTGTAATAATTGATATGCAATACCGAATTATTTTGCATTCCATTCATCGCTCCACGGCCTGTTTCAATAGGTAACTCATTTGCAGGAACTCCAATATCAATGTCAGTTAATAATTGATCTACATGGTTTTCTAAAATATCCAACTCTGATCCTATATTAACATCTGGATACGCATGGTCGAATAAACGATTTTTCAAATCATTTTTAAACATTTTCTGAGAAAAATGTGAGGCGCATATTTTATAGTTTTTGCACAAATTTTCAATTGGACAATTAATGACGCGTTTAGTTGCTGCAAGCCAAATCTTCGCCCTATAAACCAAAATAAACCAATTTATCCGCGTACGATTTCTTACGCAATTGATATTGTTTAATTAAATCATTTACCTTTCAACATTTTTGGGGAAGAAGAAGAAACTAACGCCCCGCGTACAGTTTGAATTATTTTTGCAATTCTCAACGGCACAACAATAACCTCCTTTTCCCATGATTATATAAATTGTTTCTCAACCTTTTTGATTCTCTTCACTTACAAACGTTTTTAATTCTCCTTTTTTACAAACTCTCTCTTTCTTCTGTCTTTATATTCATATAAACTGCAGTCACATCAAGAAACGATTAACAATACATTTCCAAAGACACATTCCGAGATCGAATGTAAACACTGAGCGGCCATTTTGAAAAAGGACCGGTCGACGCACGCGCCTTCACAATCTCGTCACAAAATTTGAGCTCAGTTTCGCTACTGTAGTATGTTTACTGTGCTCTGGTTCTCTGTGCTTATCCCGTAAACCAGTAAAATGACAAAGAATTTTCAATTATTGGTGGTGATAGATTAATATAAAGTTTATGTAGTAGAGAAAGATCGAAGATATTGATTCGTTTCAACCTAAAACATGCTTGCAGTTGAAAAATTATTTAAATGGCAAGTAGTGTGATGAATAAAGATAAAAATAATCGTTGAGAATTTGGATTTTTATTTCAAAAGCGCAAGTGTCAATCTGTATACGGGGGATAACAGAAAGAAACAATGCATTACAGTTTTAGAAAAATAAAATAATTGGAAGGAAAAAACATTTTGCCTTTAGGTTATTCGTCTGGTGCAGGACGATTTGTTTGTGATTGGTATTTTTATAATTCTAATTTAAGGATATAACTGTATATGGAACTAAGTCCCTGGATGTCACTGTTTTTATTCATGGCGTAAGGTTCCTGGTTAATATGGGCGATTTCTAAGAAAATTCGTTTACAGTAAGAATCAGAGCGATCCAGGACCTCAGTCCCATCCCAGTTCATTCGATGGTCGGTATTAATGACATAGTGTGCCAGAGCACCAGATTGTACATTACGTCTGCAGTCACTTTTGTGTGATGTAATTCTATCCTTCAAATTTCTGGAGGTTTGACCTATGTACACCTTATTACAACTTGAACAAGGTATTTTAAAAATTATGTTCCAGTTTTCATTTTTTAGGAGAGGAGTCTTAGTTTTGATGTAAAGTTTAGAAATAGTATTAATTTGCCTTTTAGCAATTTTGAAATCAAATGGCTTGAAAATGTTAATAAGTTTATCAGTAAAATTGTCAATATAAGGAAGGGAGAGATAATAATTTTGATTATTTAATTATATATATTATATGTTATATGTTGTAAGATGTACTAAAAAGGAATTTATTAATTAAATGAGCTAGGTAGGAATTGTCAAGTAAAAAGCCCTTAAGTTTTCTGAGTGACTCATCTCTGTAATCTGAGTTGGTTAATTTGACTGCTCTTGTTTTCATACCTAGCATGAGGTTTATTTTGGATCTCATCGGGTGTTATGAGAAAAAACTTATAAATCTGTTTGAGCAGTATGGTTTTCTGTACCATTTCGTTCTTAGAACGTTGTCATCTGTACGGATTACAAACATATCCAAGAACGGAATCCTACCGTTTGATTCTTCTTTGGTGAATTGAATATGCTGACTGTAGGAGTTACAAATATCCAATGCTACATCAATTTTATATAAACATATACATATATATATATATATATATATATATATATATATATATATATATATATATATATATATATATATATATATAATAAAGAGGGAGAAAGCAAAAGTTGCCGTATCTAACAAAATCCTAAGTTATGAAACTAGTTGGGGAACTCGGCAAAAAGGGCATCAACAGATGTTCATACTATATTCATTTAGCCAATATTTCGGTCCTAGGTTGGGACCTTCATCAGGGCACAAACTGAAAAAAGAGATAACGGAGCACCAATAAAGAAAATTAGGCATGAGAAATTGGTGTTGTTAAGTCAAGTTTTTAATTTTTAATTATTACTTTCAATTATTAATTTTTAATTTGCAATTTTTAATTTCAATCCTACTATTATTAATATGGAACTATTGTAATTTAAAAGTACTATTATTCTAAACAATCATAAATTATTATTATTATCATGAAGAAATGTCAAAAAACAAAATTCGAGTGACTCACATGTAGCATGCAATTTAATCTAACAAGAATGACCATCAATAACAATCGCCATAGTAAAGACCAACACTGAAATAAAAACAAACTATTCACTACATATTAAAATACAAACATGGCATTTACAGCAGGGATGCCATTGATAACGTTGGATGCTGAAATTTCAGAACTAATTAATCACCTGCCATCTCAAAGAAAAGTGACAATTTTGACAGGGCGCCGAACAAAGGGACGACCACCTGACAGATGTAAGGGATCACTCAAAATAATCATGTCATCCACAAAGATGTGCACTGGCAATTCACTCTGTTGATAATGGACACTCCTTCAACTTCAGAGAACCGAAAATCCTGCATATCCCCAAAATATCAACAAAAGAACTGATCTTGACGGCTTGAGCAGCATATACAGCTTTCTTCTCTCTTGTGACATTCATCCTTCGCATAATATCTCTGGGTCGTCATACTCCTCATAACAGTTTGTCGTTTTTGGTAAATTACAGCTCTGTCCTTCTGCATGCTGCCCTCTGGGTACCATATTGTTTAAGTATATGTTTTTCTTGGTTGAAATTCTTTATAATTACACTCCCATTTGTAATAACATTAATAATAATAATAATAAATTGATTAGTATGTTCCCATTTAATGTCACTTAATTATCATAATAGTGAAAATTTGCGTTCCCATTGGATACCTGTTCCCTTCACACCAAAAATTTTACCATATGACGTAGTACTTAATTCGTACTAAACCGGTCCTTTCCTGGTTGTTCAACCTTTCCTTTTATTCATTTTGAGTGATCCCTTACATCTGTCAGGTGGTCGTCCTTTGTTCGGCGCCCTGTCAAAATTGTCACTTTTCTTTGAGATGGCAGGTGATTAATTAGTTCTGAAATTTCAGCATCCAACGTTATCAATGGCATCCCTGCTGTAAATGCCATGTTTGTATTTTAATATGTAGTGAATAGTTTGTTTTTATTTCAGTGTTGGTCTTTACTATGGCGATTGTTATTGATGGTCATTCTTGTTAGATTAAATTGCATGCTACATGTGAGTCACTCGAATTTTGTTTTTTGACATTTCTTCATGATAATAATAATAATAATTTATGATTGTTTAGAATAATAGTACTTTTAAATTACAATAGTTAATATCAAATATTAATAATCGTAGGACTGAAATTAAAAATTGCAAATTAAAAATTAATAATTGAAAGTAATAATTAAAAATTAAAAACTTGACTTAACAACACCAATTTCTCATGCCTAATTTTCTTTATTGGTGCTCCGTTATCTCTTTTTTTCAGTTTGTGCCCTGATGACGGTCCCAACCTAGGACCGAAATATTGGCTAAATGAATATAGTATGAACATCTGTTGATGCCCTTTTTGCCGAGTTCCCCAACTAGTTTCATAACTTAATATATATATATATATATATATATATATATATATATATATATATATATATATATGTATATATATAATAAAGGGTCTTCTATTTGGGACTTGACAACTTTGAAATTTCACTGTGAACGCACCCTTAAGCCAATCACCGAACTGTCAACGTCAAAGCATTCAGTAAAGTCAACATTTTCATCATGGTGAAGTACACGAACGAACAACGTTTACAAATAATTAAAATTTACTACCAAAATTTGGAGTCGGTGACTGCAACTTTAAGAGCGTTAACACCAATTTTTGGTCGTAATTCTCATCCCAGTAGACAAGCAATTCATAGTCTAGTGAAAAAATTTGAGTTAACATATTCGCTGCTGGATGTTCCCGTGCCAGTGAGACAACGGGTTGGTCGAAGTTTCCAGAATATTGCTGCCGTTCAAGCGTCCATCTCAAACGAACCAAAACAATCGATTTCACGGCGTTCTCAAGAATTGGGCATCGCTCAGACCACACTATGGCGAATTTTGCGAAAGGATCTTGGCCTGCACCCTTATAAGTTAAAGTTAACGCAAGAACTAAAGCCACTCGATCATATGAAGCGACGTACGTTCTCGAATTGGGCTCTAGAAATGTTGGAAGAAGATGACCAATTTCATCGCAAAATCATCTTTAGTGATGAAGCTCATTTTTGGATAAACGGCTTCGTCAACAAACAGAATATGCGTTGAAAACCCTCATGTGCTTGAAAAAACATCACTTCATCCACAAAAAATTACTGTTTGGTGCGGTTTTCATGCCGGTGGTGTCATTGGGCCGTTCTTTTTCGTTGATGAAAATAACCGTCACGTTACAGTCAATGGAGATCGCTATAGAGGCTTGTTGCAACGTGATTTCTTTGATCAATTGCATGGGCTAGACATTAATGATATGTGGTTTCAACAAGACGGCGCCACAAGCCACACAGCGGGTGTAACAATCGACTTACTGCAATCTAAATTCGGTGAACGTGTTATATCGAGAAATGGTCCCGTCGAATGGCCGCCTAGATCGTGTGATTTAACACCTCTAAACTTCTTTTTATGGGGGTACGTTAAATCATTGGTCTATGCTAACAAGCCCGCATCGTTAGAGGAGCTCAGAACCAATATTGAAAGAGCGGCCGTTTCCGTCGAAATGTGTGGCCGAGTCATCGAAAATTGGATTCAACGAATCGACCGCTGCAAACGTGCCCGTGATGGACATATGAATGAAGTCGAATTCCATACATAAATGTTTTGATTGTACTTCAAGCCGATAGTAAGTTGTCAAGTCCTTAATGGAAGACCCGCTATGATAATCCCAAACACTTTTTCCTAATATATGTTTTCGATATTTTAACAAACAAAGTGGCTTCTAGACTTTAAATTTCAGAAACACATGACAAATGGCACCGCAAAATTATTGTTTGGGTGTCAAGTGATCCAGAACCCACCTATTAACTCACGTTTCTTCTAAATTTAATAACAAAGAAAAATTCAAAATGTTTTGTCCATTGCTAAAAACTGACGCAAAAACTGCTTTGTATTGCAACAAAGCAGTGCCAAATGTTGTCCTAAATCTTCAACACGTTGCAGTTTTTGATAAATCGTGAGAACGCGGCACCCATCAGGCCCATAGCGTCTTCATATGCAAATATTCATGCAAAATATGCCTCACGCATTCTGTGGATATTTTTATGTTTTTTTGGAGTGATTGCCTCATTTAGACCTCCGCAACGTGGTTCATCATCGGTGATTATACGATTGCATTTCAGTTTACTAAACCGTCGACATATAGTTGCTTTCGACGCAGCAGATGTGCCATAACATTTCTCAAGCCATTTGTCGGTTCTGGCTGAATTTTTTCCCATCAAAAAGCAAGCTTTAATCAACAAAGGAAATTCTTTTTGTTGTATTGTTTTACATAAATCAGAAGTAGCGTCACCAAATAGCTGTAACTCGCAAACTAATAGACAAAATGTCATAAAAATTTTACACGAATCTTCTGGGTGTTTTGTTTATGCTGCCATCTCTCGGAAAGTCTCGGGAGCATGTTTATCCAATAGATCCTATGGACTACTCTCAGAAGTCAGCTAATCACTATTATAAAGATAACTTTTGAACTACAAATTCGAGTTGAATGACTCTTTTATTCCGATATAAGTTAAGAAATACCTGATTGAACCCAAAAAATTTCAATAAAACCCGTTCGGTAATTTGGTAGCTCAGTTTGGAAGCATATAACTATCGTAGATATTTCAACAATATTACGTACATCTCCATTGAATAGAGAACATTCCGTTTTTATGGTCGGTTAAAAGACAGTGACTTTTCAATCATGAACACTATGTTCAAGTTGCACGCGCGACGACTATCGACATGGACCTCGCTAGATGGACAACATAAAAATCAGAGAGATTATGTATTGATTGGGAAGAGATGGAGAACTTCCATAACAGATGTTAGAGCAGTGCTAATTGCGAATCTGATCATAAACTACTAAGAGCAGAATTCAAAATCAAACTGCACGCCTTTATATTAATAGCCAAAATACCTCGGAAATTACCAACTTACACTTACGAGCCTAGCACTTCTTTTACACCCGAAGAAATACCGAGCAACTCTCACCAATAGTGACCCTGATCAGACATGGAACAACACGAAAAATTGGATCAGAAAACCAATAGACAATACAAATTAACCAAAAGCAACCTTATTGAAACAGAAACACTGGATGACTCAAGAAACGCTACAACTAGTAGAACAATGGAATGGAAATTCAGATGTAAACTAAATGATCAAAATGAGAAACAAACAAAAATATCCATGTTGAATAGACAGCACAACACAGCAGGAGAGACAAGAACAAACACATTAATGACATATGTTCAGAATTACAACACGCGAATCGCTACGAATTCCAAGAGCTGTATGCCAAGGTGAAGTACCTAACTAAAGAATTCAAGCCACAAACCTAAATCATAAAGGACATACGAGGACGAATCATCAACAACCCTGAAGGCATGGCAGAAGTATGAAAATCTTATTGTCAATCATTATATAGTAGCAGGGATAGGGAGAATACTACCAATCCGATATCATTTGAAAAATAAACCTGATATACTTAAATCTGAAGTCACCTCCGCGCTGAAAAAAATAAAAACTGGGAAAGCTAGTGGCATAGATGGCATAATAACAGAAGAGCTAAAAGAATTAGACGGTAACCGAATAGATCTGATACATACAATATGTCAAGCAATTTGAAGAACTGGAATATGGCCAACAGACTAGAGCAAATCTATCTTTGTTCCAATATATAAAAAAGGTTCTCCTATGGAATGAGGAAATTACCGAACGGTCTCTCTAATATTTCATACAAGCAAAGTCCTCCTGAATATCATCAATGAGCAGTTAAAATCATTCCTACTTTCTCAAATTTCAAGGGTACAGTCGGGCTTCATGCTTGGGAGAGGCACCCGCGAACAGATCCTCAACCTTCGTCAAGTCGTGAAAAAATCCAGAGAATTCAATTTAGAAAAATACCTTTGCTTTGTGGATTACTCGAAGACTTTTGACACTGTAAAGTGGAGCGCTACCTGGAAAGTTTTAACACAGATGGGGACACCCTATCACTTAATTTGGCTTCTTCAAAATCTATACGAACAAAATACAGCCACTATTCGAGTGAATACTACTTTCTCGCAAGACTTCAATCTCAAAGCAGAGGTTCGTCAGGGAAGCATCGTGTCACCTATATTGTTCAATATATATATAGTGAACACATCATGAGAGAGGTGTTTGACGACTGGTGGTTCTAAAATAAATAATCTACGATATGCCGACGACATTGTAGTCTTAGGGACCTCGAAAGAAGAACTCCATTACATCATGGACAGACTTAACATCGTCAGCAACAAATACGGGCTGCAGTTGATTAAAAGCAAGACGAAAGTGATGATCATTGACAGAGTCAGAAATAATCAACATCACGTTAGAAACATTGCAGGGGATGAAATAGTCAGTCATTTCAATTACCTCGGCTCAGTATTAACAAACAACGGCGGATGTAAGAATAAAATACGCAGACATCTTGCTATGGCCAGAACAGCGACCGCCAAGCTAACAAAAATACGCAGAGACAATGACTTGACGCAGAATACCAAATTACGACTCATCAAAACACTAATATTTCCAATTGCTACATACGCAGCTGAAACCTGGACCTTTAAGAAAAATGACAAGAATCGAATCAGTGCATTTGAAATGTGGGTATACAGAAGGCTGCTCCGGATACCCTGGACAGCGCACCGCACAAATGCTTCCATCCTAGAGCAGTTTAACATCAAAACAAGACTGACTACTATAGTCAATAGAAATATTCTGAGATACTTTGGTCATATAGCAAGAGGAAGGGACACAGTAGAGCGGTTGATTGCACTGGTCAACATTATTTTTGTTACACGTAAGCTAGTATGTGATTTATGCTTACCTACCTACACCAATTAAAAAGCCGCAAAAATTTTTGTTCGATCACCCTCAGTTTTTTTTGTAATAGTAACAGTCACTTAAATTACGTTATAAGAGGAGATCGTTGAGAACATTGTTTTGAACTTAAGCCATCTTGGAAATAATAATTATTTTTTGTTTTCAGTTGAGTAATCTACGTTCAATAACATGCCGAGAACTTGTGTAAAAAATCCTGATCGATTCTGTTACCTGTGTGGTGAACTTACATTCAATAGACAGCGAAGAAATTTTACAGACTTAGTCAAGAAGTGTTATTTTGAATATTTCGGATTTCCAGTTCGCCACCAAGATAAATTGTGTGTTCTCCATATATGTTGTGCATCCTGTGTTACTCTTTTGACTGGATGGGCTAACGAAACACACAATTTCAGTGATATGGGCCAAACCAAGAGATCACACATCAGTTTGTGATTTTTGCTTGACTGCAATTAAGGGCTTCAGTAGTAAAACTAAACAAGCAACCGAGTATCCAAACTTACCATCTGCAAGGAGACCGGTCCCCCACAGTGAAGTGATGCATGTACCAATACCTCCACAAAGTGTACAATCAGATGAATCCAACGTGTCGTTCAGCTTACCTCCTACTCAAGAGGACATGAAAGATTACACTTACGAGCCTAGCACTTCTTTTACACCACATTTAATAACATAAGGTGACCTAAACGACTTGGTGCGTGATTTGCGTTTATCCAAAAAACAAGCTGAAGTTTTATCATCTAGATTGAAAGGATGGAATTTACTTCATTCAGAAATGAGAATTTGCTATTTCTGCAATCGTGATGATGAGTTCAGAAGTTATAGTGACCTCGTTTACTGTAATGACAATAATTCTGTAATGAACTTATTAGGAAACACCAACTATACCAATACAGACTGGCGACTATTTATAGACTCTTCAAAAGTCTAAAGGCTGTTCTTTTGCATAATGGAAACAAAATTCCGTCTGTCAGTAGCCCATGCCACTAACATGAAAGAGTCATATGATAATATGAAGTTACTTTTATAAAAAATAAAATATTGTATGAATTCTTGGAAAATATGTAGAGATTTGAAGGTGATTGCTACAACTTGGTTACATAAAATATTGCTGCTTCTTTTGTGAATGGGACAGTAGAGATAGAAAATATCATTATATTAAAAAAGATTGGCTAAAACGTAGCTCACTTACTCCTGGACAAAAACACGTCCTACTGGCGAAGGATATTTATATTTGAAAAAAAAAATCTCTAAAATGAGTGATGCTAAAATTAAAGAGGGAATATTGGTTGGACCGCAAATTAGAGCATTAATTAAAGACTCTATCTTTGAACAAAAATTAAATTCACTGGAAAAACCCGCCTGGACATGTTTCAAAAATGTGGTTAAAGATTTTCTTGGAAACAATAAAGCTGAAAATTACAAAGACTTGATCAGTTAACTTTTGACGACCTATAAAGTACTAGGACGTAACATGTCACTCAAGCTAAACTGGAAGAAACATATAAACCAATTACAGAACCACTACAAAAAACTAGTGTCAACACTTGGGAAAAGTGAACTAAGAGATATTAGTGAAGAGTTTCAATCTCCAATTAAAAAATTTTATGAATCATCAACACCGCCAAAACATTCGTTCGCTGACATATCAACACCAGGGAGAAATATCTTTGCTAGCACATCAACTCCACAAAAAGGCAAAAAACGGGAAATACTCCAAATCTTCCATATGAAACTCCATCATTTTTTCATAGCGATCTAACTAAACTCAAGGACCATCTTTCCTTCGAACAAGCACTGTAGCAGAAACAACAAAATCTTCACAAGGATCTGAGACAACACCTCACAATCTCTCTAATATATTAGAACAAACTAAACAAACAATAAATACTTTCATTAATTCAGAAGCATACACAAATTTTTTATTCTCATTTGGACTTTTGCCCCGAAAATCTGGAAGCAGTAAGCGATGAGCATGGTGAACATTTCCATCAGAATATTTCAGCCATGGAGAAGAAATACCAAGGCAAATGGAATCCAAACATGTTGGCAGGTTACTGTTGGACACTGAAGAGGAATATTCCAGAAGCTAAATATCCAAGAAAGTCATAAAAAATTTTTTTTTTTTCTATACTATCACTTTAAAATATTAATATTTGATACATTTTTTCAAAAAAAAAACCTGATGTGTTATACAAATTCTACTTTTATTTTATTGTTTCCATCTTATATTAGATTTAAAAATATGACAATAGAATCCGTGTGACAAAAAAAGTTCAAATTTTGTTGACCAGTGTTGTGGAAGGTAATGTCGAGAGCAAAAAACACCGAGAAGACAGTGGTCGGGCCAGATTATAACAACAACTGCCCCCACATTCCCGGAAGCATCACATCGAGCCCAAGACCGAGAAACATGGGCTAAAATAGTGGCACAAATACCATGATATCACCACGTCCTTACGTAGGATGACGAATAGAGGAGGAGGAAAAGACAGTGATTAAATATTAACAGTTTATGTCGCCGAACACTATAACTGGATGTAATAAAATACACAAAAGTGATGTCACTATTAAAAAGAAACTAGATTAACATAAAAAATTTAAAATATTGCTGATACGAGTATATTATGTCATTGGATCGGACAAAAGTATAACAAAGCAATAAAAGTTAGCACAATTATTTAAACAATTTCATAAACTCAGATTAAGTAATGGTCGTTAAGATTTTGAGTAAACCGAGATTGTAAGACTGCAATTTTGATATTTTCCAAAATGTCCAGCCTTTTACATTCATTTTCGGGGTAAAGAAAGAGGCTTTACAATTTTTTTTGTTTGCTAAGCAACCATAAAAACTGGTTAAGTAAGCGGAAATTATTTTCCGTTCAATAAAAGACCTTTCTTTAACTTCTGCCATACTTTGTTTTTATCTTATTTAGTATTAAAAATTAAAAGTGACTATGTAATACTTCATATCCTTGTATTTATTTTCAGCTTAAAGCAAACGTCACTTTATCCGATAGAATAGGATTAATAAGGATATCTGAAACAGATCATTATTTAGCAGGTAGTTTCGCATATGTTAGTGGATGGGGTTATCAATCAGTAAGTATTTGTTTATCTATAGTAACATAATAAAGAAATAAAGTATCTATGTTTGTTTGTTTGTGTTTCGGAGGTAATCTCTCATCATTGATCATTGGAAAAGTATCTGGTCAGAACCTAAACTACCCAATAATAACACCCCCTGGATCAAAGCCATAGAAGGCAAAGATAAACATGTGACAGAACAGGAAAATTCCACATTAACTACTGTGGGACCAAAGAGCATGATGAGGTGCCTGGATGCAAGAAGTTCCGGAGGTAGAATGGCCCCCCGTTCGGATCTCCGGGTGGGGGCTGGTTCGGAGGCGTCGACTTGCAGACATCATAATTTTAAGATAGATTTTTGCAACATACGAGGTATAAACTCAGTGCATCAACACCTGCAATCAGATAAACCTCATGTACTCGCTCTATGTGAAACCAAGGTCAGTCCATCGACCAGCACGGTCAACTATCTTTATCCTGGGTACGACTTCTATTCCCGATTTAGGCGTAACTTTGGAATCTGTCTTTTTGTCAGAAGCGACCTCTCTTGTCAACGAGAAGAAGCTCTGGAGCCCCCAAACTTTGATGTTATGTGGTTAAAAATAACGACTCAACAAACCACAAGGTTCATCTGTATCCTGTATCGACCACCAAGTGATACCAATTTTCGATCACTTTTCGCTTCTCTTGCAGACACCATCGATAATTTACAAAGTAACTATCCAAGTGCCGAAATTGCCATCTTGGGCGACTTTAATGTCCACTATATCAACTGGCTCAAATATTCAAATACTACCGACGAACAAGGTCGTGAAGCTGAATCATTCTCAATCAGTTATGGCTTAACTCAGTTTATTGACGAACCAACACGGATCCCTGATCGAGACGGGGAGTTCGCCAGTCTTCTTGATCTGTTTTTAACCACCAATCCGGAGATTTACACGGTCACCGTAAATCCGCCGTTAGGTTCTTCCGACCATAAACTGCTTTCGACATCGAGTATCCTGCCAACCAGTGGCAGAGAGGCGCCTAGGCCACGCAAGATTTGGCACTACAAATCTGCTAAATGGGAAGATCTCATGGAATACTTTCGAACTTTCCCTTGGATGAACATTTGTTTTCGATCCGATAACCCATCTGACTGCGCCAGGGAGGTCTCCGATGTTATTTTGGCTGGTATGGAAGCTTACATCCCTTTTTCGAAGAAATGCTCCTCCAACGGCAAGCCTTGGTTCGACCGAAAATGCAAAGAAGCTGTTGCTTCTAAACATATTGCCTACCGACAATGGCGTGAAAATCCTAACACCGTAAATCGAAACATCTTTGTTCATGCCCGGAACAGATGCAAGGGAATTATCGACGAAACCAAGGAGGCACACAATCAACGAATTAGAAACAAACTTCTCGCTTGTCCCAACAATTCCAGGTCCTTTTGGGCAGTCGCTAAGGCAGTTAGTCAAAATTTTACCAAATCCACCATACCACCACTCACACGGCCAGATAATTCCATTGCAACCACACCTGTTGAGAGAGCGAACTTGTTGGCTGAACTCTTTGCTTCACATTCTACTGTCGATTTCCAAGGAAAAACACCACCTACTATTCCCATATTGCAGTCAAGGATGCCCGATGTTGTCTTCAGACAGCGCATCATAAAGCGTATTTTTATGAAGCTAGACACCAAGAAGGCTTCTGGCGCTGACGGAATACCAGCCATAGTTCTCAAAAACTGTGCAAGGGAACTAACACCAGTTTTCTGTAGACTTTTTAACCTATCCTACAGAAAGGGAATATTTCCGTCCTGCTGGAAATGTGCCACGGTTCAGCCGATACCTAAAAAAGGTAAGAAGCCCTTGCCAAATAACTACCGACCAGTTGCACTGCTTTCAATAATATCGAAAGTCATGGAAAAGGTTATCAATGAGCATCTTCTAAAATATCTTGAACGATTCAATATTATTAGCGATCACCAATATGGTTTTCGTAAACATAGATCAACAGGAGATCTTCTGACTTATGTAACACATGTTTGGAACAACGCAACTGAACACTTTGGAGAATCTCGAGCGGTTGCTCTTGACATATCCAAGGCATTCGACCGTGTTTGGCACCATGGACTGTTGGCTAAGTTGCGCTCTTATGGTATGTCTGAAAGGTTGTGTTTGTGGCTCTCATGTTTCCTCAGAAAGCGTTCTTTACGAGTGGCGGTCGACTGATTTCTTTCTAACACCGTCACTATCAACGCCGGTGTGCCCCAGGGCTCCATACTGTCTCCTACTCTCTTTCTCATTTACATTAACGATCTGCTGGAAAAGACCGGGAATCCAATCTATAGCTTTGCAGATGACAGTACGCTTGTCTCTTCATTCACCTTGAACGCTCGGACATCGGCTGCTCAGGCGAATATCCGCAGACAGCAGGAGGTCGTTCAACTTAACAAAGACCTGGAAGAAATTCTATCTTTGGGGTGACAGTAACCAAGTGGAATTTAACGCTATAAAAACCCAAGCGGCAGTTTTTTCTAAGAAAGTTAACGTTGCTGAACCCGACATAGTTATGTCGGGGCACTCCATTCCCCTAGCATCGTCGCTCAATTTGTTGGGCGTTAGTTTGGGAGCAATTATGTATTGGCATGAACATATTGCAGGCATAGCAAGGAGAGCTTCTCAAAAGTTGGGAATATTATTTAGAACCAGAAAGCTTTACACCCCACAACAACTGTTAATTCTTTACAAAGCCCAAATTCGACCAACTATGGAATACTGCTCCCACGTTTAGGGCTCCGCTCCCAAACATACACTGCATTTGTTGGATTCTGTTCAGAGAAGACCGGTCCGTCTGATTGGGGACCCGGAATTGACCGGCGGCCTTGATTCGCTGGAACATCGAAGAACGGTTGGCGACTTGAGTCTGTTCTACAAGTATTTTCATGGAAAGTGTTCGAAGGATGTAGCCCGCTTAATTCCTCCCAAAGCGGTGCATGTTAGAAATACACGTCGCGCTGGTGCTTCGCATCCGTATGAGGTTCAGCTTGTTACTCCGCGTACAACGCTTTTCAAGCAATCTTTTATATGGAGAACGTCATCCCTTTGGAATAATTTGCCCAGCGCTGTGTTTCCCATCGAGTACAATTTACAGCGATTCAAGAACAACGTGAATCGCTTTTTCCGCACTCGTGCCGCTCCTGGACCGCTTTAGGGACTTCCCTGCAGCACGTGTGGTAGACCAATAAAAAAAAAAAAAAAAATCTCTGAAACTACCAACCCGATGTAAAAAAAAAATTTACTGGTATGTAGCATGGACTTTTGAGGTGAACATAGGCTAAATTTTATAAGGTTGTGACAAAAGGGAGCTGACGCGGTGGAGAAAGAAACTTGCTACGAGCGAGCGCAGGGCGGCTCACTCGTGGCGTGGTGGGAGGCGGCGATCGACAAACCAGCGCTGGCAGGGTGTTGTGTTTGTCTTGCACTTTCAGTCCCAGTCTGTAATTTGATTTTCTCGAAGTTTAGTGACACGATGACTTAATGTTATGTTTTTGAAGACAAAAAGGTTTGTTGTTTTGTTATTCGTAGTTTAAAGATTCTTTCATTCTTTTTATAGGTACTTTGTTTGTGTCAGTAGGTATTAGTACCTACTGTCTGTCACGCCCGAAACTATTTGATACAGAAAGTTGAAATTTGGAACAAATACAGGATTTGATAGTTCAAGAACCTTGTGGTTTCGAAAGTTAAATTTTGACTTAAGGAGTTAGGTTTGGGGGTGTGAAATCGAAAGTAATTTTTTTTATCAGGTCATCTAATAGGGTATCAAAGGAAAGCTTGTTTATTATATAATTCAATACTTAAAAAAAGCATGGTCCGTATATCTTCATACTGGAGTTAGACAACTCGACTCTATGTACCAAGTTGGAAAAAGGATATCGACAGTAAAAGTTTCTTCTCACACATTTAGTATCTCTAGCTGGTGGGAGTTCAATATTTAAAACAGGTACTCTGCCGGGTGCCTTTCAAGCTACAGACCAGAGGAAGAATTCTTCGCAAGAACAAAGTCACAATCTCTAAGGGTCGGTCAGCCTATGAATGAGAAAATCAATACTAACTGCCAAAGTTTAACAAAGACCATATTTTAGCAATTATTTATTGTTTTTTCTCCATTTAATCTCGTCGTGAAGCGATACCTGTCTTTTCACGACTCATCAGCCAAGCTAGGATCGACAAAATAGGGAACAGAATACTTTTCTAAGTACAATGTGATGGTGGAAAACAAGGCTCTGGCTGATGTGACTGACATAATGACTTTCTACAATTTCGGCAGTTATTTTTGATTTTTATGTAAGATGGTTGACCGACCCTTAGAGATCGAGCTGCCTCTCTATAATTTTTGGTAAACTGTGACTCTGCGCTTGATAATTTCTTCGGTATATGGCTTAAACAGTTCCTGGCAGATTACTGAGCTCATTTGAGCCAAAGGCAATAATTGTTGTGTCTTAGAGTCACATTGCGCAAGTACCTTTTACCATGGTAATATACCATAGATATCCTATGAATCCGTAGTCTGATGGAGAAAGGGACTACAATTAGGCGCTTAAGCCAAATTAAACGGACTGAGAAGAAAAGCCGTGAAACAGTATGTTGGGCTATTGGACTAAAGGCTGTTCTACCGCAGAACAATAGAACGATTTTCTGATAATTAGATGACACTTAAAGCGATTAATTCTAGTCGCTGTATATCCAAAACGGTATGGAACAGTCAAAAAGCTCTAAAACAGCTCAAGAAGCCAACAAAGACAACCTCATCTCAACGGTGCTTGAAGGAAATGAATTCACAGAGCGGCTAGTAAAGAATGATACAGAGTCGGACTTCATGGGACCACAGTCCGCTTTATGTATAACTAGCCGTGCCCGCGGCTCCGCTCTAGTAGACTTGATTCACTACTATCGTAACTGCTTATCCCTTATGTTACCTAACGTAATAAAATATCTGCCATTAGTTCCCCTTATCTCCCATTATTTCTCCTTACCTTTAATTATCCCTACATAATTTCCATTGTCTAGGCTTATCTCTGCTCATCTCTCATTGTTTCTCCTTATCTCCCATTATTTCTCCTTATCTCCCATTATCTCACCTTATCTCCCATTATCTGGGCTTATCTCGACTTATCTAGCATTATTTCTCCTTATCTCCCATTATTTCTCCTTATCTCCCATTATCTCACCATAATTCCCATTACCTAGACTTATCTCTGCTTATCACCCATTATTTCTCCTTATCTCTCATTATTTATACTTATCTCCCATTATCTCACTTTATCTCCCATTATCTGGGCTTATATCGAATTATATAAAACATATGTATAAATTTATAAAAACATGTAAATCGGATAAGGGGTTCTCAAGTGATAAGCGCACTAACGGACAGTCAGATAGACAGAGAGACGTTGCATTTTATATATATTATATTCTTTGCAACATGATGATTCCATATTTAATGGTTTGGGCAGTGTATTGCAAGAGAACGCGCTAACGGTAACCGTTTTTCCGACTTGGTTCACTATTATCGTCACTGCTTATTCTTTATGTTACCTAACGCAATAAAATATATCCTATAACATGGCTAGAGAACATATGTATGTTTTTAAAAAAAATCGCGTAAATCGGATAAGTGGTTCTCCAGTTATAAGTGCACTAACGGACAGACAGACAGACAGGCAGAGAGACAGGCAGACAGACAGACAGAGAGAAGTTGCATTTTATATATATTATAGATAGAAGATTATAGATAACCTGGCCAGAGAACAAATGTATCAATTAAAAAAAAAACACGTAAATCGGATAAGTGGTTCTCGAATGCTAAACATACTAACTGGCAGACAGACAGAGAGACGTTGCATTTTATATATTATAGATGTAGCTTATTATTATTATTATATAACCTGGCCAAAGAATATATGTATGAACTTAAAAAAAAACACGTAAATCGAATAAGTGGTTCTCGCGTGATAAACGCACTAATGGACAGA
The DNA here is from genome assembly GCA_019049505.1 of Pachyrhynchus sulphureomaculatus. Lineage (NCBI taxonomy): Eukaryota > Metazoa > Arthropoda > Insecta > Coleoptera > Curculionidae > Pachyrhynchus > Pachyrhynchus sulphureomaculatus. The sequence goes on along the minus strand of CM032452.1, from coordinate 6,552,122 downwards.
CAGACAGAGAGACATTGCAAGTATAAGTGGTGTAGCGATACCTCATTATTTTTTGTCGATGAAAGATTGACCTTTGTTCTGACAAGACCATCACGTCTTCCCCCTTGATGATTTCGTCAGATCTAAATATTGGTGGAATGTATTCTTACTTCCTTGGAAACCATTAGCGATGGTTCGAAATTATTCTGAAAATGTCGAGTGAGGCTGTTATATCTAGTCTTGTCACGTAGTATTATTGATACAATTGGGATTGGGTTATTTGGATGCCACGGTGCTGGTTCCTATTAATGCTCGTTAATTATGGTTTTAGTAGTATGAGATTTATGTTGGAGAGCCAAAAACTGTGAGAGGTCCGGAAGTGAGTGAACAGTGTTTGAGATTTTTTCAATTTTTGTGAAACGGTTATGGCCCGTTATTTTGCGATTGCTCAAAGTTTTGTTCGTAAATATTCGATTGCTGGTTTGACTTGGTTTTTGGCTTTTTAAGTCATCCAATTCGTCTTCTATGACGTTCGTTATGTTTTGGTTTGACACTCTGCCAATACTTAGTTGACTTGTTCAAACTTGAGTTGAGATTTTCTCCTCAAGTTCTTTGTTCCAAATTTCAACTGTTCTTGGATGACCTTCAGCTTAGCCTGATGTTATACTATTTAGACGGGGTTCTTTTAGTCAGGTATGGTAGGTGTCCTTGGTAAACTCTGCTCTACACTTAACTCGAAAGAAAGAAGTTTGTCATTATTTCTGGGACCTCGCACACACTCGAACACTGTCTTTGTAAACTACTTATTTATTTGGCCATTGTCAAATGGATGAATTTGTAAAGATTAAGCTTACCAGGTCTACAAGTATGAAATGCGGATTGTTTTTCTAAAAAAACATGTTGAATTCGGAAGAATGATAAAAAGTGCTTTATTCAAAGTATGCTCCATCGCTTGTTATACATTTTTCCCATCTTTCGGGCAATTTTTGAATTCCACGCCAGTAAAAATCTTCCCCTTTTGCTGCTAACCATTCATCGAGCCATTTTTTCACATCTTCGTATGAACCAAAGCGCTGCTCAGAAAGTACGTAACCCATCGATGCAAACAAGTGGTAATCGGAAGGAGCCAAGTCTGGTGAGTAAGCTGCATGGGATAGAATTTCCCAACGTGTCGCGAACTGATTTTGCCGTATGTGATGGAGCATTCTCATGAAGAAAAATGACTTTGTGTTGTCTCTTTCGGTATTCTGGCCTTTTTTCAAGCAGCGAACGGTTCAAATCGGTCAATTGTTGTTGGTAACGTTTAGTATTGACCGTTTCTTCAGGTTTTAACAGCTCGTAATAGACCACGCTCCTTTGGTCCCACCAAACACAGAGCATCGTCTTTCTTAAAGCGAATCGGTCTTGCGGTCGATGTGGATGGTGCGCCTGGGTCTACCCATCATTTTTTGCGCTTAGGATTCTCAAAATAAATCCACTCTTCATCCCCTGTAACTATACGATGCAAAAACGACTTCCTTTTGTACCGAACGAGCAAAATGTCACACGTGTTTTTGCGCTTTTCCATTTGCCTGTCGTTCAACTCATGTGGTACCCATCTACCGGTCTTCTGAATCTTTCCCATCTCTCTTAGCCGATTGAAAACAGCTTGTTGACTAATGCCCAATTGCTCTGCGAGTTGTTTTTGTGTTTGCGAATCATCTTCGTCCAACAATGCTTGCAATTCCACATCTTCGTATTTTTTTGGCGGTTTTCCACGTGCCTTGTCTGCAACATCGAAGTCTCCACTTTTGAAACGCCGAAACCATCGTTCACACGTATCTTGCGATGGAGCATGTTCACCATAAGCTTCTCGAAGTAATCGGTATGATTCAACAGCAATTTTCTTCAAATGAAAACAAAAAATTAATGCTGTCCGCGAATGCTCTTTGTTCGGTATAAATTTCGACATATTGAACACAACAACATAACACTATGCACACACTTTTCCAATTTATCACTCGTGCGCATCTGACACTTGTTGATGACACAACAAAATGGCGCAGTATCAAATCTTTATAGCACATTGCATTGGTGCACCATCTGTAGTCTTAAATCCGCATTTCATACTTGTACATCTGGTAAAACTACGAGTTTGAATGTCTAAAGTGATACAGTGGTACGTAAAATCATGGATTCTTTATAGTTTTTTGATTTTATTAAATGAAGATTGCTAAATATTGTGGGTGTTGATGCTCGGCTTGCTGACAATTATATTATTATTGATAATGAAATGTGCTTCTTCAAATTCTTTTTAGTGTTCCGTACGGAACACTTATAAGATCACTTCGGTGTCTGTCCGTCTGTCTGTCCGTCTGTCACACCCGATTTTCTCCGAAACTACTTGTCAGAGAAAGTTGAAATTTGGTAGTAATATAGAAATTGATGGCCTCATCAGAGCCATGTAGTTTTGAAAGTTAAATTTGGACTTAAGGGGTTAGTTTTGGGGGGTGAAATCGGAAGTGAAAAAAAAAAATTTTTTACTAGGTAATCGAGTGTGATGTCAAATGAAAGCTTGTGAAAACACGAGTAAAAAATATATATATAATGTAATACTTGCGCACACTTTTCTTCGTATTACTTTTAAAAAATCGTGAAAAATCGCTGTCCCCTACCTTATCTCAAAAAGCACCGATCAAAAAATTTTGAAAAAATCCTGGAATATTCTCCACGAGGTATAGATTGATCGAAAATTATCATTACCTTTAATAATTTATCTGGTATATAAAAAACCAAAATTTCAAGGTCACCAGTTTTCAGTGAAGATTAGAAACAAACTTTGTTGAAAACTCATTTGGGGTGTGTTTTGTGAAGTCACTGATCATTTTATACCACCCTAACAAGATTTTTTATTTTAAAAACAATCAACGTACGGAACACTAATTGTGCAAGTTCAACTTGCACTTGACCGGTTTTTTTTTTCTTTCAGTTGGGCAAATGTTTTTTTTTTTTATTTTCGAAAAATTGAAGTTCATTTGAATATAAGATGCAATGCGTAACCCGTTTAAAAGATTAAGTTTTATCGAAGTATCGAAAAATGTATTGGGCGGTACTACTCTAAGGTTTTTTCTGCTGAATCGCCACATTTTTAAAGAATTTTATATTCATTTCTATATATTTATATAGTATTTTTTTAGGAAAGAGGCAGTTTTTCACCATATCTGCGATCCGCCATGGTACCAATAACATCACAATTGGTATGTGAGAAATCGTACGGTGGTATCATCAACATCACTAGGAACATGATCTGCGCAGGTTTTTCAGAAGGCGGAACAGATGCATGTGAAGTATGTTTTACCGTATTACTAGCGTAGGCAAGTTAAAGGTGTGAAAGAGAACAGATGAATACAAAAGGCGTTTTTTGAAGGAAAAAAAGAGAACACTAAAGTAGAAGTTGTTTATGGAGGGAGGAGGGCAATCGACAATCATAGAGTTTCATGCACCGGAACTCTAGACCCATTCAACACAGTTAACTTAAAATTGATGATCAAATGAAGGGAGATTTTTTACAAGAGCGAACCATTTCATTCAATTTAACATAAAAAATCACACCCAATATAAAAATCACTCACCGAGTTCGAGATTTCTTTACCAAAAAGAACATATTACTCAGTATATATCACCACTACACCAAAAACTTTATTTTTGCACTCGACGCGCGTTTTGCTAACCATGTTAGCTTCATTAGGAGCGATGATAGACTCAATCAGTCAATCATCGCGCCTGATAAAGCTAACATGGTTAGCGAAACGCGCGTCGAGTGCAAAAATAAAGTGTTTGGTATAGTGGTGATATATACTGAGCAGTATCATTGTGCCAAAGATTCCACAGTCCCAACTTAGTCAAAAAGAAACATATTCATACAACAGAACTTTAAAAGCTTTTCCCAATAAAAATACCGTTTCTATTTTCTACATTTATGACAACAAGGAGCTAATATTCCAGTCCCCCCCTTAGCTACGTCATTGGTAGTAAATTATAAATAATATTGACTAATCCACTGTGTTAATTCACAAATCTCTCAAAACATGAGTAAAGTTCAACCAGTTTTTACGTTACTCGCATTGTATTCGTAAAAAAAAAAAACATTTCTAGAGATTTCAGTTCTCTAGATCATGAAAAACACAACTCCTAATTTCCGCCAATCTTTTTGTTGCCTTGAGTTTCAATAGTAAACGGGAAGAGAGCGCTAGATGGGATAACTCCGAACATATCTTATTATATTACTTTTCAGGGTTGTTAAAGAGTTATTCATTATTTTCAATCTTAGCAGAATTCTTGACTGGGATATGATCAGGTGTTAACACAAATTTAGAAATGAATAACTAAACACGGAGCGGCGAATGAATCCGAAACGTATCGAATGCTTCAAAAAGCATACCGCGTTGTAACCTTATCCCCGTTGACCTGTTATCATCATCATCACGCAGCCTGCAACGTCCAGTGCTGGACATAGGCCTCCTTAATTCTAATCCAGTTCCTACGGTCTTGAGCTGCTTCAATCCAGTTTCCGGTAGCTAGTTTTCAATCACACAGTTTTTAGATTGGTTGACTTCACGCATCTTGAAACGGACAAATAACATGATATATTCATTAACTACTTACATGTCCAATTAGGTCAAACTAACGAAAAAATAATACTATTTTCAGATTCCTTGACTTCAAGAAGCCTGACAAGGACATGGAATTGACGCGCACTGTGCTAGTATTGGTACAGTACCATATATCTAACACCTGCGCATGTTAAGTATATGGCACTGTACCAATACTAGCACAGTGCGCGTCAATTCCATACTACACACAAGCTATTCCCCGTTCAAATGTGTGTGTATTTATTCCAGCGTGTGTGTGTGTGTACCAAAGCAGTTTACAAACAAAAATTTATTTTTCAATTTCTTTTCCAAAATAAATGCTAATGGTTAGTAAACATTCAAAAGTGAGCTAAAAACCAGTTTCTTGAACGTAAAACCTGAAAAAAGCTGAAATTTTGGTGTGAAATTCCTTATAACGGTGAAAAGAACTATAAGGGTCAATTGTAGATTATTGCAATGTTCAGCAAAGTTACTCGTGTTTATGCAGAGAACATTTTTGTCGAAGACAGTTATTCTAAAAATATGCACGGTTTGTGAGTTATGGTCGAAAATGTGAAAAAATGGCATTTTTTCGGGCTTTCTGCACTAATAATACCCCGAAGGAGTGAAAATCTGGCCTCAACATGTTCACAAAAATTATGTATTTTGGTGTGAAGAACATTTCGTCTGAAGATTGCATTGAGATATTCCCAATAATTTACGAGATATAGCCGTGCAAAACCAAAGCTCGAGCAAAAAAATTGATGGCAAAAAAAAAAATTCGAACTAAACTATCAAAACCCAAATAGGGTTTTGCTAGTTTGGATGGGCACTTCCAGAAACTGAAGTCAGAATTTAGTTTACATTTTATGTGTTGCACAGTGTAATTAACTGGAACTATCAAAAAACATGTTAAAATTAATATTTGGAACTTAATCAACGAGGATTAGTATTAAAAACAACTCAAGAACTGCATTGAAAAAAACACGTTATAATCAGCCGCATTTTATGAAGCTAAACTGAAAATAAATGAATAACTTTTGGCCATACTTCATAATCTGCCACTTGTTACTAATAATTTTGCAGTGGGTTTTCAAAGTAGTATTAAAAATGAGCGAGAGAAATTGTGAAATTCCATTTTAAGTTCGAAAGATGTGGAAAGATAGAAAATCGTATAGAAATATAGAAAAAAGTGTTAAAATGTGGCATGCCACAGTTCAGTACATTGTAAACCAGTATAAATCCACGGGTTCCTATAAAATTCGACCACGCTCCGGTTGTCCTAAGAAACTGACACCACGTGAAGAGGCCAGTATTGTTAGACAAATAAATAATTATAGATCCGAAGAAAAGTGCACCAAAATTAAAAGAAGTACGGGAACTATGTTTGTTCACAAACAGTGTTTACACAGGGCAGACTATAAGGGGTATGCAGCCAGGAAGAACCCGTTAACATCGGAAGCTAATCGTAAAAAGCGGTTAGCTTTTGCTAGGGAATACGTTACCAAACCCTCTGTATTAATCTTTAGTGATGAAACTAAAATTAACCTTGTTGGGTATGATGGCAGAACTAAAGTTTGGAGAAAGAAGAATACCGCATTCGATATTAAACACATTTGTTCCACGGTGAAACAAGGGGGTGGCAGTCTTCTTCTTTGGGGATGCATATCGACTAGAGGAGTTGGAAATTTACATGGTACCATGGCTCAGCATGTCTATCTGAACATTTTGAGAGACAATTTAAGAGAAAGTGTCCAAAAATTACCACTAGAAAAAAGATACTTTTTCCAACAGGAGAATGATCCGAAACATACCGTAAACTTGGTGCGAGAATGGATGATCCATAATGTGCGACAGCAGCTTCATACACCATCGCAATCACCCGATGTTAACCCCATCGAGCATTTATGGAAGGAACTTAACGGCGTTGGCAAACATAATATTTCAAATAGAGAAGAATTAAAAAACAGAATATTGAACAAATGGGAGAACATGCCAGCAGAAGTTACTAGAAAGCTGGTTGCAAGCATGATAAAAAGTTTACAGGAGATTATCAAGGCTAACGGCGGTCCCACTAAATATTAGTTTAAACGAAGTTGTTATTTTCCGTTAAACTCCGTCAAACTATTATTGGTAATTGTTAAGTGTATGGAGACTTCTTTGACATTAATTTTCTTCACATTTTGATACAATGATGTAACTTCTAAATAAAATTTTTCGTAGTTGTTTTTAATACTAATCCTCGTTGGTTAAGTTTCAAATATTAATTTAAACATGTTTTCTCACAGTTCCAATTAATTAGTTAAACATAACAGAAAAATAGTATAGAAAGCAGGTCGTGTATGGAGACTTTTTTGACTGATATATGTATATATATATATATATATATATATATATATATATATATATATATATATATATATATATATATATATATATATAAATATATATATATATATATATATATATATATATATATATATAATATATATATATATATATATATATATATATATATATATATATATATATATATATATATATATATAGAAGGAGAAGGACAGTAACGGAGCACTTTTTTTTTTTTATGGGTCTAGCACACGTGCTACAGGGAAATCCCTAAAGCGCTACAGGGGCGACACGTATGCGGAGAAAGCGATTCACGTTGTTCTTGAATCGCTGTAGATTGTACTCGATGGGAAACACAGTCCTGGGCAAACTATTCCAAAGGTATGATGTTCTCCATATAAAAGACTGCTTGAAAAGCGTTGTACGAGGAGTAACAAGCTGAACCTCATACGAATGTGAAGTATTAGCGCGACGTGTACTCCTAACATGCACCGTTCTGGGAGGAATTAAGCGGGCCACATCCTTCGAACACTTTCCATGAAAGTACTTGTAGAATAGGCTCAAGTCGCCAACCGTTCTTCGATGTTCCAGCGAATCAAGGCCGTCGGTCAGTTTCGGGTGTCCAATCAGACGAACAGCTCTTCTCTGGATAGAATCCAACAAATGCAGTGTATGTTTGGGAGCGGAGCTCCAAACATGGGAGCAGTATTCCATAGTTAGTCGAATTTGAGCTTTGTAAAGAATTAACAGCTGTTGTGGAGTGTAAAGCTTTCTGGTACGAAACAATATTCCCAACTTTTGAGAAGCTCTCCTTGCTATGCCTGCAACATGTTCATGCCAGGACATATTTGCTCCCAAATAAAACGCCTAACAGATTGAGTGACGATGTTAGAGGGCTGGAGTGCCCCGACATAACTATGTCGGGTTCTGCAACGTTAACTTTTTTAGAAAAAAACTGCCGCCTGGGTTTTTGTAGCGTTAAATTCCACTTGGTTACTGTCACCCCAAGATAGAATTTCTTCCAGGTCTTTGTTAAGTTGAATGACTTCCTGCTGTCTGCGGATATTCGTCTGAGTAGTCGATGTCCGAGCATTCAAAGTGAATGAAGAGATAAGTGTACTGTCATCTGCAAAGCTGTAGATTGAATTCTCGGTCTTTTCCAGCAGATCGTTAATATAAATAAGGAAGAGAGTAGGAGATAGTATGGAACCTTGGGACACACCGGGGTTGATAGTGAAGGTGTTAGAAAGAAATACGTCGACTGCCACTCGTAAAGATCGCTTTCTGAGGAAATATGAGAGCCACAAACAGAACTTTTCAGACATACCATAAGAACGTAACTGAGCCAACAGCCCATCGTGCCAAACACGGTCAAATACCTTGGATACGTCAAGAGCAACCGCTCGAGATTCTCCAAAGTGTTCAATAGCGTTGTTCCAAACATGTGTTACATAAGTCAGAAGATCTCCTGTTGATCTATTTTTACGAAAGCCATATTGGCATCACTAATAATGTTGAATCCTTCAAGATATTTTAGAAGATGCTGATTGATAGCCTTTTCCATAACTTTCGATATTATTGAGAGTAGTGTGATTGGTCGGTAGTTATTTGGCAAGGTCTTCTTGCCTTTTTTAGGTATCGGCTGAACTGTGGCACATTTCCAGCGGGAAGGAAATATTCCCTTTCTGTAGGATAGGTTGAAAAGTCTACAGAAAACGGGTGTAAGTTCTCTTGCACAGTTCTTGAGAACTATGGCAGGTATTCCGTCAGCGCCAGAAGCCTTTTTGTTGTCTAGCTTCATCAAAATACGTTTTATGATACAATATCGGGCATCCTTGACTGCACTATGGGAATAGTAGGTGGTGTTTTTCCTTGGAAATCGACAGTAGAATGTGAAGCAAAGAGTTCAGCCAACAAGTTCGCTTTCTCAACAGGTGTCGTTGCAATAGAATTATCTGGCCGTGTGAGTGGTGGTATGGTGGATTTGGTGAAATTTTGACTAACTGCCTTAGCGACTGACCAAAAGGACTTGGAATTGCCGGATAAGCGAGAAGTTTGTTTCTAATCCGTTGATTGTGTACCTCCTTGGTTTCGTCGATAATTTCTTTGCAGCTGTTCCTGGCACAAACAAAGATGTTACGATTTATGGTGTTAGGATCTTCACGCCACTGTCGGTATGCAAGATGTTTAGAAGCAACAGCTTCTTTGCATTTTAGGTCAATTCAAGGCTTGCCGTTGGAAGGGCATTTCTTCGAAAAAGGGATGTAAGCCTCCATACCGGCCAAAATAACATCGGATCGTCGGATCGAAAACAAACGTCCAACCAAGGGAAAGTTCGAAAATATTCCATGAGATCTTCCCATTTAGCAGATTTGTAGTGCCAAATCTTGCGCGGTTTGGGCGCCTCTCTATCACTGATTGGTAGAATACTCGATGTCGAAAGTAGTCTATGGTCGGAAGAACCTAACGGCGGATTTACGCTGACCGTGTAAATCTCCGGATTGGTGGTTAAAAACAGATCAAGAAGACTGGCGAACTCTCCATCTCGATCAGGGATCCGTGTTGGTTCATCAATAAGCTGAGTCAAGCCACAACTGATTGAAAATGATTCGGCTTCACGACCTTGTTCATCGGTAGTATTTGAATATTTAGGCCAGTTGATGTTGTGGACATTAAAGTCGCCCAGGATGGCAATTTCGGCATTTGGATAGTTAATTTGTAAATGAAGAGAAGCGAAAAGTGTTCTAAAGTTAGTATCACTTGGTGGTCGATAGAGGATACAGATGAACCTTGTGGTTGGTTGAGTCGTTATTTTTAACCACATAACATCAAAGTTGGGGGGCTCCAGAGCCTCTTCTCGTTGGCAAGAGAGGTCGCTTCTGACATAAAGACAGATTCCAAAGTTACGCCTAAATCGAGAATAGAAATCGTACCCAGGATAAAGATAGTTTACTGTGCTGGTCGATGAACTGACCTTAGATTCACAGAGAGCGAGTACATGAGGTTTATTTGATTGCAGGTGTTGGTGCACTGAATTTATGTTCGAATTTAAACCTCGTATGTTGCAAAAATCCATTTTGAAATTCTGTTCTCTGCATGTCGACGCCCCTGAACCAGCCCCCACCCGGAGATCCGAACGGGGGGCTATTTTACCTCCGGAATTTTTTGTATCCAGGTGCCTCATCATGCTATTTAGTCCCACAGTCCGGGGCATCGGCACAGCTACGAAACGTTAAGCAACTTCACGCAGCCTAAGCCGATGCGATGGTATCACACCGGGCGATGCTGGTGGGATCTGGGCATCTACCATCTAGGTTGTTCTTTAAGTCGCCTCCTACGACAGGCAGAACATACCGGGGGAGATATTCTATCCCGCCCCCCCACGGGGTAACACTGGTAACACTAAGTGATAGTTTAAAGACTGGGATAGCTCCTAATATAATTGAAGAGAGAGCAATCAAAGATCTAAGTAGCTCTAAGGAACTGTATTTTTATTCGAACTTTCTAGCTATCGTCCATGTATGTGGACTTCTTCAGGAAATCTGAACTATGCAAACATTCTGGAGTAGAAAGATGTAATTTATGGAATTAAACGTACTTACAGAATATTTACAACATTGCACTTCCGGGAGAAGGTTTATTATACATTTCTCGTTTCCAAGACAAGAAGTAAGACATGACCACAAAACAGGTTAAAAAGTGAAATTTTTTTTACAAAACTTACTAAGCCTTAATTTGAGGTGTCACACATTAAAATAATTAAAAGTTAAATAATATAATATTAATATAATACACTATAATTTAACTGGAAAGATACCACAAAGAACGCCAGAAAAACGTGGTACAGGAAGATCATTTTTGTTTCCCGCCAATAATTATCAAAAGGTTGACTTTTGTTTAGTGATATTTCTGGGGATTTTTATAAAATTAGTTATTAGAAGACATGGTTGCCAATTGATATTTTGGTAATGGTTGAGCTTTAGATGGTCTAGAGTTTTAGTTATTTGTTAAAAATTATTTGTTAAAAAATGCCTATTCCCTGTTTTCCCCTTCGTCACTCCATTTGTGGTTTTTTTTTTTTATAACTTTGGGAAAGTAAGTAAGTGTAAATGGAACTCAGTCCTTCAAGATCTTTTTTATGCTTAAGACAGTTATTACAGATTTTTATGTAACATATCTCTAAGAAATTGCGTTTAAACTAATTATTTTCGGTATCTAGGACAAAACAGTCATTGTACCGGACTTGGCTGAGGTGGTTATGAATAATTGCTTTATTATGTTACGAAAAGATTAATTTTCAATTTCCTTTCCTTTATCAAAATGTCGATGACCTATTGGTTTCTCTTCCTCAAGACTCGATTCATAATACACTCAATATCTTGAATTCTTTTGACAATTTATTGCAATTTACGGTTGAAGAAGAGGTTGACAACTCTGTCCCCTTTTTGGATACTAGAGTAATTAGATCAGAAAACAACGTAATTAAGTTGGATTGGTATGGAAAAAAATCCAGCTCTGGGAGATATATACCTTATCATTCGTATCACCCACTTAAACAAAAGATAAACACAGTTATTGCTTTGAGGAATATAATCACTAGGATATGTCACCCCACACTCAAGGAAAAAATGTTAGCTTGTTACAACAGATTTTCGTAGATAATAATTACCCTTTATCAATTGTTCATAAGTTACTCAATGTAAATACACCACCAAGAAACCATCCCAATAATAACAATGACATCAACCCTGAACTTCATTTTGCAAAACTCCAATATATTAAAGGTCCCTCACAATCGATTGCAACACTCTTCAAAGACATGAATATAAGAATAGCAAATTATAACGTTAAAAAGATTGGCAGCTTTTATTTTAACCTTAAAGATAAAACCAAAACCTTGCAGATATTTCATGTTGTTTACGGAATTAGGTGTGAATGCAACTCTATTTATATAGGACAGACTTCACAGAAACTATCAAAAAGACTTGCGTTACATAAAAGTGGCTGCAAACACAAACCAAATGCCACCAGCCTGAGTTTACATGTTAACACTAAAGACCATAAAGTCCGGTACAATGACTGTTTTGTCCTAGATACCGAAAATAATGGGTTTAAACGCAATTTCTTAGAGATGTGTTACATAAAAAACTGTAATAACTGTGTTAATCATAAAAAGGTCTTGAAGGACTGAGTTACACTTACTTACTTCCCCAAAGTTATACAAAAAAAACACACATGGAGTGACGCAAAGGGAAAACAGGGAATAGGTATTTTTTAACAAATAATTTTTAACAAATAACTAAAATTCTAGACCATCTAAAGCTCAACCATTACCAATATATCAATTGGCAACCATGTCTTCTAATAACTAATTTTATAAAAATCCCCAGAAATATCACTAAACAAATGTCAACCTTTTGATAATTATTAGCGGGAAACAAAAATGATCTTCCTGTACCACGTTTTTCTGGCGTTCTTTGTGGTGTCTTTCCAGTTAAATTATAGTGTATTATATCAATTTTATATTATTTAACTTTTAATTATTTTAATATGTGACACCTCAAATTGAGGCTTAGTAAGTTTTGTAAAAAAAATTTTCACTTTTTAACCTGTTTTGTGGTCATGTCTTACTTCTTGTCTTGGAAACGAGAAATGTATAATAAACCTTCTCCGGTAAGAGCAATGCTGTAAATATTCTGTAAGTACGTTTAATTCCATAAATTACATCTTTCGACTTCAGAATGTTTGCACATTTCAGATTTCCTGAAGAAGTCCACATACATGGACGATAGCTAGAAAGTTCGAATAAAAATACAGTTCCTTAGAGCTACTTAGATCTTTGATTGCTTTCTCTTCAATTATATTAGGAGCTATCCCAGCCTTTAAACTATCACTTTATATATATATATATATATATATATATATATATATATATATATATATATATATATATATAATCCTAAATTATGAAACTAGTTGAGGAACTCGGCAAAAAAAAAACGGGCATCAACAGATGTTCATACTATATTCATTTAGCCAATATTTCGGTCCTAGGTTGGGACCTTCATCGGGGCACAAACTGAAAAAGAGATAACGAAGCAACCAATAAAGAAAATTAGGCATAAAGACTTGGTGTTATGAAGTCAAGTTTTTTAATTATTAATTCTAATTATTAATTTCTAATTTTATTTCAATCTTACAATTATTCATATGTAACTATTTTAATTCAACAGTATTATTATTGTAAACAATCACAAATTATTATTATTATTATTAAAAAATGTCAACAAAACTCACTTGTAGTATGAAATTTAATCTAACAAGAATGACCATCAAAAACCATCGCCATAGTAAAAAACCAACACTGAATTAAAACAACCACTATTCACTAACAATTTAACATAAAAACATGGCATTTACAGCAGGGATGCCATTGATAACGTTGGATGCTGAAAATTCAAAACTAATTAACCACCTGCCATCTTAAAGAGAAAAATGAAAAGTGACAACTTTGACAGGGCGCTGACAAAGGACGACCACCTGACAGATGTAAGGGATCACTCAAAAGAATAAAAGGAAAGGTCAAACGACCAGGAAAGGACCGGTTTAAGTACGAAATTAAGTGCTACGTCATATAGTAAAATTTTTGGTATAAAGGAAAGGATATCTAATGGGAAGGCAAATTTACGCTGTTGTGACCATTGAGAGACATAAAAGGAACCAATTTTGATTTCATCTGGGGGAAGTAGAGCAAGGAGGAAGGAAGGCGATAATTGGAAAGGATTTTTCATTAATTGGGAGCATATTATTCAATTTATTATTATAATTATTATTATATTAATGTTATCTCAATAGGAATGTAAATTATGAAGAAATTGAGGGGAACCAAGAAAAACATATACTTAAACAAGATGGTACCCAAAGGGGAACATGCAAAAGGACAGAGCTTTCAAATATCAAAACGAAAGTTATTGTGAGGAGTGTGACGACCCAGAGACGTTATGCAAGGGAAGACGGTCACAAGAGAGAAGATAGCTGTATATGCTGCTCAAGCCGTCAAGATCAGTTCTTTTATTGATTCTCTGATTCTCGTTGATATAGCACATCTCAAGGAATTCTCTTTTAAGAAGGTTTTTTTGGATATGAAGGATTTTTGGTTCTCTGAAATTAAAGGAATGTCCATTATCAACAGAGTGAGTTGCCAGTGCACATCTTTGTGGATGGCATCTGGTGTCGCTTTTATGTAATGCGATGCGACGGTTGAGACATTGTGATGTCTGGCCAATATATACAGCAGGACAGTCAAGACAGGAAACGGAAATAGACTACATCTGACATGGAAAGAATAGATAGAGAAGATTTCAATTTGCTGAAAATACGCTTATTTTTTATAGAAATAATACTTGGCAATCTTGACATTGGGAATGACGCGCAAAATATGAACCAATTTTGAAGTAAGACCAGGTATAAATGGCAAAGAGAGCAAGGAAGGACTTATTTCCGTATGGCTAGCAGGGGGTAGCTGGGGTGGAAGGGGAGGAGGGGATAAGCGTAAAGGGGGAGGTTCTGGTAAAATGTCATTAGAGAGGAAGAGCTTGTCGACTTCGTCCTTGGTCTTGAGCAGGAACCTCTTGTTGTACCCATTTTCCATAAAGAGACTGGTAAGTAGTGTTTGTGCTTGTGGAAGATAATCTGGGTGAGCTATATTTCTAATTCTTCTATATAGGCCTTTTATGACGTTAATTTTAACCTTCCAATCATGGCCAGAATTGGCATGTATATATCTGCCTGATGAAGTTGGCTTTCTATACCAGTCCAGTCTGATCACACCATCAGGACATCTAATGACTCTTGTGTCCAGGAAGGGAACAGAATTGTTTGACTCTTCTTCCATGGTAAACTGTAGGTGTTGATCAAAAGAATTGAAGACATGAAGGATTTCTTCTTTACCACTCTCTGGTATGGACAGAATAAGATCATCCACATATTGAAAGAGAAAAGGGGGTCTGAAGGATAACTTTTCAATGCAATTTTTCAAAAGATAGGACATGACTATTGCTGTGAGAGTATATGTTTTTCTTGGTTCCCCTCAATTTCTTCATAATTTACATTCCTATTGAGATAACATTAATATAATAATAATTATAATAATAAATTGAATAATATGCTCCCAATTAATGAAAAATCCTTTCCAATTATCGCCTTCCTTCCTCCTTGCTCTACTTCCCCCAAATGAAATCAAAATTGGTTCCTTTTTATGTCTCTCAATGGTCATAACAGCGTAAATTTGCCTTCCCATTAGATATCCTTTCCTTTTATACCAAAAATTTTACTATATGACGTAGCACTTAATTTCGTACTTAAACCGGTCCTTTCCTGGTCGTTTGACCTTTCCTTTTATTCTTTTTGAGTGATCCCTTACATCTGTCAGGTGGTCGTCCTTTGTCAGCGCCCTGTCAAAGTTGTCACTTTTCATTTTTCTCTTTAAGATGGCAGGTGGTTAATTAGTTTTGAATTTCAGCATCCAACGTTATCAATGGCATCCCTGCTATAAATGCCATGTTTTTATGTTAAATTGTTAGGGAATAGTGGTTGTTTTAATTCAGTGTTGGTTTTTTACTATGGCGATTGTTTTTGATGGTCATTCTTGTTAGATTAAATTTCATACTACAAGTGAGTTTTGTTGACATTTTTTAATAATAATAATAATAATTTGTGATTGTTTACAATAATAATACTGTTGAATTAAAATAGTTACATATGAATAATTGTAAGATTGAAATCAAATTAGAAATTAATAATTAGAATTAATAATTAAAAAACTTGACTTCATAACACCAAGTCTTTATGCCTAATTTTCTTTATTGGTTGCTTCGTTATCTCTTTTTCAGTTTGTGCCCTGATGAAGGTCCCAACCTAGGACCGAAATATTGGCTAAATGAATATAGTATGAACATCTGTTGATGCCCGTTTTTTTTGCCGAGTTCCTCAACTAGTTTCATAATTTAGGATTTTGTTAGATACGGCAACTTTCGCTTTCTCTCTCTTTATTTATATATATATATATATATATATATATATATATATATAT
The DNA here is from genome assembly GCA_019049505.1 of Pachyrhynchus sulphureomaculatus. Classification (NCBI taxonomy): domain Eukaryota; kingdom Metazoa; phylum Arthropoda; class Insecta; order Coleoptera; family Curculionidae; genus Pachyrhynchus; species Pachyrhynchus sulphureomaculatus. Next base: position 6,536,093 of record CM032452.1, on the reverse strand, counting down.
ATATATATATATATATATATGATTTCGTATTTTTTGACCCTGTATGTACTTTTTTTAATTTTATTTTTCAATTTTCTTTGGTTTGGAGGTCGATTATAGAATGAAACTTCCCAAAATTTAATGTGATCCTTTCCTTTCATTATTGACGTTTCGGCATAGTTTGCCTTTTTGGAAATTCTTGTTTAGTTTGGTTAAAATTACATATATTTAATCCACAAAATGCTTTTTGAAAATGCATGTATTGTTAATTTGTTAAGACTAAAATATATATTTTTTTATCGTTCACCTCGCCGATTGAGTAGGGATTTTATCTTTTTTCATATCCTAAAGATATCGGCGAGCATGTCGTAATACCCGTTAACCAAGTGCCGAAACATACATTTCTGTATTTCACAGCACCTTTTAGACAACGCAGTAGCCCATCAGGTGTAATAGTACAGTCACTTAAGCCAAAAAAGAGTGTCAACCTCGGAATGAGAGTTAATGAGCTGTAAACTTGTATAAACCTTTATTTGGCATTCTGAAAGTTGTCTCAAAAGTCTCATAAAATCTCGTATCCGCGTCTTAAGATATTCAAGGTCAAAAGTCACGAAAATCGGTTTTTTCGCAAATATTTCCGTTCCTGTGGTTTCAATGATATTTGTATTTATTATAAAAATTGCAGAGCATAAAATTTAGTTGTAAACATTTTTTTATACTCTTAACCGTTTTTGAGATAGAGCGCGGAGAGCGTGCAGCGCTCAGCCATACCTAGCATAATGCAAGGTCAACCGTGAGTCCCGGTAAATAATACGTCGTATAAAGTTAATTAATCACTAAAAAAATACATAATTATGAATAATTTGCATTATTTATTAATTAATACATTATATTTAATAATATTTTTCATTTATCAGATATATTCGTTTAATAATACTTACCTACTTCGTGTAATTAAAAAATTGTTAAGTGAAATACTTTAAGTATATTTTAATTATATTCTAATATATCTTAATTATATTTGAAGTAGAAAAAGAATTAAGTACTTTTTCTTTAAAATGTGTAAACTCTTAAATACTTATATTACTATTAAGATTATACCTAGGAATACGGACCTTTTTTCTATTTATAGTCAGTTGAGACAGATGTTCCATTATATAGTTAAGACCGATTTCCTTTTCAAGGGACCACTTTCTACTAACCAAGTTTATTCGTTAGTTTTAAATAGTATCTTGGCAACGACGGACGGACAATTTTAAGAGTTATGGCTGATTTGTGTTTTATATGTGATAAGTCACTTTCAGAAGGTGATTCTGTTAATGTAGTGCGCGGCTTACAAACTTTAAAAACTGCAAGTATTGAAAGAAATGACGGTCACATAAACTATTTAAATACCTTAACCTCTGTGAATGTGCATGTCGAGTGTTGAAAAGTGTACATCAGTAAAAATTCTATTGCAGCATCGAAACGACGCCTAGAAGAAGGTGAACCTTCACCATCATCAAGTGCACCTCGTAAAAAAAAGAAATGAAGTGTTTGATTTCAAATAACTATGCTTATTTTGTGGCCAAGCAGCTGATCAAGCAGCAGAGACGACAAAAAAAGAGAAGTGCAGACGTACGATTAGTAAAGTAAGTAAGTACTCTTGATTTCAAAGAGAATGTCATCAAAAAAGCAGAAAAACGAAGCTATTCCTTAGGAGAATTAGTAAAAGATCGTATACTTTATGAGTATGACTTGATTGTTGCTGACGCAAAGTACCATGCCATTTGCTATACTAATTTCTTAAGTCGAGTACCATCTACTGATAAGAAGTCTCGCGATAATCAAGTCACACAAGCAATGAAAGAGATTTTTTGTTACATAGAAAATCATGAAGATTCACAATTTACATTGAAAGAGCTTAAAGATGTCTTTACAGAGTATGTACCAGATGATAAGACTATCATTATAAGACCTCAATAAAAATATTTAACTGACATAATAATTACGAGAAAGGTAGAAGAAGAAAATTGAGACTCATGTCCTTCTAGGTTAGATCTAGAATTAGAAAATTAGCCATAGAGCTAAAACTCGCAAAAACATCCTAAACATATAACAAGCTCAGATATGTAAAATGAGTAAAGGGGTTTCCCGGCTCACAAGGAGTTTTAGTGGGTATGCCAACCCTTCAGGTTGGAGAGCCCCACATAACTGGAGCACTCTGGGGCACCCTTATGGTAACGCAGGCTTCTCCAGAATCCATAAGGACGGATTTCTCCTTGACAAAAAAAAAAACCTGTCCTTCTAATTATTAAAGTTTACGTAAATCCTCCCCACATTTCAACTTCAATTGTAGTAAATGTATGATACATAATTGCTAAATAAACATATAATTAAAATGTATTTACTCTATTCCTTTTCTACTTAAAATCTAATTTAGATATATTAGAATATAATTAAGATATACATAAAGTATTCTTACTTAACAATTTTTTAATTACACGAAGTAGGTAAGTATTAAACGAATATATTTGATAAATGTAAAATATTATTAAATATAATGTATTAATTAATAAATAATGCAAATTATTCATAATTATGGATTTTTTAGTGGTTTATACGACATATTATTTACCGGGACTCACGGGCTACCTTGCATTATGCTATGTATGGCTGAGCGCTGCGCGCTCTCCGCGCTCTATCTCAAAATCGGTTAAGCGTATAAAAAAATGTTTTAAAACAAAATTTGTAGTGAATTTTATGTTCTACAATTTTTATAATAAACGCAAATATCATTGAAACCACAGGAAGCGAGATATTTGCGAAAAAGCGATTTTTTTGACCTTTAACCTTAAGACGCGGACAAGAGAATTTATGAGACTTTTGAGACAACTTTTAGAATGCCAAAATAACATCTTATTATCTCTCATTCCGAGGTAAAACCCCTAATGTGACTGAACTATAAGTTGATATCTGTCAATATATTATTGAACACGGAATTTTCGAATCGTAGCAGCTTGGTTCTTTGATTAGGACGACAGCTATTTAGGAAGATAGCTTTCCTCGAATTCATTTTAAGTGGTAAACGGCATAAGCTATAAGCTGCACCTGGTGCACTAATGAGGCGTTGACTAGGGATGGCATAGATATAACAAATAGTTGTTTCCAAACATCATTTGTTTGTTGTTTTGCTTTCTGAACAGCTCCTCTCATTACATCTCCGCCATCGTTGGATTCACACTTGCTAGCATATTTGACTATATAATATGCGACAGCTGTAACATTTCCACAGGGTTGAATGTCCATGCTTGCTTGCCAGGGTGTGATCAGAAGTGAATTGTAGTTGTTTATCATAATTTCTTCTAGGCTTCTTTTTAAAATGCAAAAAAGACCATTATTTGTGAGGATTTCATCCGGACCTAAACATTTAGTTGTTTCGTTTATAGGTCGAGGAAAACCAAATCGACCAGAATCGTTACTTGTAACAAGTTATCGAATGCTTGTGAACCTGCACTTTTTTTACCAGATTGGCGTTTTCGCCTTCCACAAGGCATAAGACAACGTTTTCGATGACTCTCAACTCTTCGTTGATATTAAAACTTGGTACATTGTCATACTATACGAGTATATGTAAATGAGGACTACCCCTGTTTTACAATTTAATCCTGTTGCAAAAGTCAGGCCACCAAAACAGCCGGTATACCGTTTAATGAATGCGATCAAAGCCTTTACGCAAAGCGTAAATTGACGTGCAATCCCAATAGAATGTTTGTGGACCAACTCAAGCCGTTCTGCGAAAGTAAAATCTTCAGTATTGATCTCTGATCGTCCATCAGCTACAAGCATTACTTTCAACACTGCATGAAAATGTTGCAAACCAAGTCGGTGCGCCGAGGCTCCGTACCATGGCGAATAGCTCCGCGCAACAAGTTTTCCAGTACGACACAGAACCTCTGTCAAATGCATTTTGTCTACTCAACCTTAAGGTATATTTTGACCCTTTCTCATTCGGCAAGATACATAAACACTCACCTTTGCTCTAAAATATTCGACCACAGACAAGGCATTAAAATAAATAATTTACCCTTTGAAAACGAGTATAATCAAGAGGAGTAATGGGTACATCTCTGTACTGGCCAAAACCATTCTTCTCACCTGTTCTTTATTTAAGGGTGGTGCAGTTTTTCAATGAATATCTGCTATTCTGACTCCAGTGTCCAAATTAGAATTTCTGCTACCAGTATTAATTACAGCATCAAGGTTGGACACCTTTTCGTCAACCAAGTGAAGCGTACGGCATAAGCATCGACGGACCTTCAACTATATTATGTTGAGAATTAGTAACACCAATCTCAGCAGATAAAATTTGATCAACAGGCTCTGTGAGGTTTGATGCTACCCTTAAGGTAGCTGTTCTACGTATAATTGAGTAAATATTCAGAAAATTTTCTAGACCTTTTGCCTCTTTCAAGTTACTACGCAGCAATGTAGTAAACTGATGTAATTCCCGAAACTTCATACAAGATCCACCAGCTGTTCTTGCTTTATGACCTTTTGGTCCCCTAGCATGTGAGTCTAGTAGCCAATACAACTGGTCTTTATAACCTACACAGACCGAAACGTAATTTGCAGTAAGGATTCTAAATTGGTTCTTAGTTAAAAACAACGCTAAGCCATTTTCCAGATTTGGAAATCCCTCCGCAATTTTCTAGTATGTACTTACATATACGAGTATATATATATATATATATATATATATATATATATATATATATTTATAGATATATTCAACAGATATGACACTATATTTATTTTCTTCAGTATCCCAAGCTGAAATGACAGCATTTTAAATCTCTAGAAGCTATTATACACGTACAAAAGGGAATTTGCTGGCCGCCTTGAATCTCAGATAAACGCCAATTTACTGCACTACATTGCAAATAAAAGAGCGCAGAATAAATGCAACCAGAATGTGTTGGGATTAACAGTACCAATCAAAACAGTAAATTACTCCCACCAAATTCTGATTGAGATAATAGTATTCTCTGCTCTAGTTTTATTACAGTGTTAATTATATAAGCAGATACGGGACATTCAGTATAACAAATGTTTAGAAATTAGAAAAAACATTGGCAAAAATGTGTTGCAGAGGGAGGAGTTTGAAGGAGATCAAATAGATTAAGATAAAGAAAAGAACTTTGAATGTACCTTGTTCCAAATCATAATCGGGATTCTGAAAAGTAATTCTATACGAATGTTGAAAAGATATCACGTGAAGAATTATCGTCCATCATACAAAAACCGTTAAGGGTTCCGTCCTATATTAATTTTCTATTTATTTGCTTGTAGGGAGACAGCGGAGGTCCACTTGTACAAGGCGATCAACTTATAGGATTAGTAAGTTTTGGTATGGGCTGTGCTAGAAAATCTTTTCCTGGAGTATATACCCATGTTGCCAGGTTGATTGACTGGGTAGCGAAAAATTCAAATTATGTTAAATCTGGAAACAGTTCCAACAGTGGTAACGGAAAATTTTATTTTTAAGTATCGGATGGTTGTAGCTTCTACTTGATAGAAATTCATTATTAATATATAATAAAAGACTGTTTTTAATTAATTTTCACTGGTTTACATGTAAATTTACTAAAACTGTCTTTTTATTATATATAGATTACTTTAATCATGGTATCATCAAAGATATCAATAAAACGTCAACCATATTGTCCGTGATATTTTGTCTAATTACACAACACAAATATTTCGTTCCAAATAAAAGTAATTTTAATGGATTGTTAAATTTGTTTTATTTACAAACTAGTATGTATCTGCGGCTCCACCTACCACTCCGCCCACAGCTTCGTCTGAGTACACTACACGATAAGTATAACTAAAATTATGAAAATCCTAAAAAAGTGCCAGAAATACCTAGGTCGGATGACCTAAAAAGGACGACTGGAAAGAAGTGGTACCAGATGGAGCAGGACAGGAATAGATGGAAGATTATGGAAGAGGCCTTTATCCAGAAGTGGAAGAAGAGAAGAAGATATACGAATGACTAGCGAGTTCACATATTAACACGTAACTTTATATACGCTGATGTTACAGCAGTAACAGCCCAGGGAAAATCTCTTGAGTTTGTTGAGAGCAAACTTATCGTAGTCTTGAAAGGTTTGACTGTACACTATGCGAAAAACTAACTAAAACCAAATCCCACTAAAACTTAAGTTTGTACATTCCACTTAAGGAACAGGGGGGCCAAAAGCAAATTAAAGATCACACGGGGAAATAAAGAATTGGAGTCATGTGGGTCTTCAAAATATGCTTTCATCTAGGAAACATTGCCAGGACACTAAGACCAGATTCCATACGAGAAACGATATTATACGCAAGCTTCTGCCATCGCTTTCAGTTTTCTTGCTGGGGAATATGCAGCACGGGTGTAGAGTAAATCTCCCACACAAAACTCGTGGACACATTCCTTAAATGAAACGGTTCGCATTGTTACAAGCTTTTTACGTCCCAACGCTCTGAAAAAAATATACCTTCTCTCCGGTATCGTTCCACCTGAAATAAGGCGACAAGTGTCTTCAGAGCAAGAGCAGAAAAAGCAAATGTCAGACCCATTGTACAACTACAATCCGGTCAGATCAAAATTGAAATCCTGGAAATGTTTCTTAAGAAGATATATACTTATATATATATATATATATATATATATATATATATATATATATATATATATATATATATATATATATATATACATCCTCTAACCAACCATCTCTTTCTCTTCTGCGTGTGCCGCCCTCGCCTAGTGTTAGCACCTGCTTTGCATGTCTGTACAGCGGCATTCTATATACGTGACCCAACCAACTAGCCCTTCGAGCTCGGATTTTCTGGATGATATTAGGCTGTCCATATAGCTCCCTCACTTTCTGGTTAGTCCTTCTTCTCCAACCACCGTCTTCTTTTTTTGTACCACCATACATCTTACAGAGCATCCTCCTTTCCATCTCTCCAGCTTTTCTGTATTTTTCGGCTCAGAATCTATGTTTCGCTACCGTACACCACTGCTGGCTGAATCACTGTCTTGTAAATCCTTTCTTTAGTTCTTCTACTTATCAGTTTGGACTTTATCATTGTATTTAGGGTTCCCATAGCTTTACTACCCTTCGATATTCGTTTCTCAATCTCCATGTCGTCATCAGGTCTATTACTGATCGTCGCACCCAGGTATTCAAAATGGCTAACTTTCTCGAAGTTGTACTCTTTACTTCCTTTGCTCTTAATTTTTATCTTTTCCCCCCTAGGTCCTTCTTCAGCTCTCATTTCAAAATACTTTGTTTTTTTCTTCATTTATATATAGACCGTATTGTTTAGCTGTTGCTTCTATGTCTCTGAACATTTTCTGTAGTTCACTCTTTGATCTTGTAATAAGTGCTAAATCATCTGCGAAAGCAACGACCTGCTGTTTCCTATGGTATATTATTCCTTTAGTCTGCACTCCACTCTCCCTTAAAATGGCCTCCAAGGTCAGACCAAACAGTGTCGTGGACAGCGGGTATCCCTGTCTCAAACCTTTCCTCACTGCAAATGTCCTGGACAAGCCCCCCTCCAGCGAGACTCTGTTCCATGTTTCGTTCATAGTGATTTTAACCAGTCTTATCAACTTCGGCGGAATTTTAAGTTGTTCCATTGCTTCATAAAGTTTCGATTTTATTATGGAGTCATAGGCTTGTTTGTAATCCACGAAAAGAATATGTAGTCCCAAGTTCCGCTCGTAGCTGTTGTGTAGTAGTTGTTTCATCGTAAAGACTTGGTCTATAGTGGATCTTCCTTTCTTAAACCCTCCTTAATATTCGCCTATGACTTCATTTTCGTATTCAGTTAATCTATTCCTAACCAGTAGGGCAAATGCTTTATACGTTACATATAAGAGGGCAATCCCTCTATGGTTTTGACATAGGGTTCTGTCTCCCTTTTTATGCACAGGGCATATAACAGAGTTTCTCCATTCATTCGGTAGTTTCTCTTGCCTCCAAATTTTCCTCATTAGCATGCTGATTCGTTTTTGCAGCTCCTCCCTTTAACATTTCTGCAGCAATTCCATTTTCTCCTGGGCTTCTATTGCTTTTTAACGTCATTATTATCTCCTCTATTTCCCGGTCCGTTGGCTTGGGCTTCACTCAACCCTCCACCCCGGTCGATTGATGGCTGGTTATTTTGGTTCTCGTCTTCGGTACCTTGAGGGTTTAGTAGTTCCTCAAAAAAAAAAAAAAAAAAAAAAAAAAAAATATATATATATATATATATATATATATATATATATATATATATATATATATATATATATATATATATACGGGATGCCCCGTATGTATGGAATAATGATTCCACAGCATTTATTAATCAGTGTATCAAAAAATGTTTAAATAAAAGTAAGAGTGTTATACGGCGCACATGCTGACGTTGACAATAAAATGCTTTGAATTGTCAGTTCGAAGAAACTAAAACCATCTTGATTTTTTATATTATATGTATATGTATATTATTTTGTTTTTGAGTCCTACTAAAAATTCTAGATATTATTTGTCTAACATACCATATGTCTAAATTGAACAGTTACGGAATTGTTGTCAATTGAAATTTAAAATAAAAAAAAATACAAAAAAAACTATTAATAAATACTCTAGGTTTATTTTTAAGATAACAATTGCTCAGAATGTCTACCGTTAACAGCGAGGCAATAAACCAATCTGCCATAAACAGCCTGAACAGGGTTTTGCGGAGAATCCGGGGTGATCTGTGCTAGTTCATATTGAATTCTTTGTAAATCTTTTACAGTTTCAGGTCGACTTCGGTAAACTTTGGTTTTCATTTGACCCCATTAAAAAAATCAAGTGGCGTAAAGTCTGGACTCCTTGCAGGCCATTCTACAGCACCGCTTCTGCCTATCCATCGATTAGAAAAAATCGCATCCAAATATCTACCGAGCTTGATTTCATAGTGAGGAGGTGCTCCGTCCTGTTGATACCACAGATTCCTGTTAGGGGTATCCAAATTATTTTCATCGGGAAAAAGACCTGCACAAGTTGGAATAACTTGCTCTTGGAGTAACTGTTAATACCGCTGTCCTGTAAGATTTCCATCGATAAAAAATGAACCAATGATATGACGTCCACAAATCTCTATCCACACGTTTATCTTTTGTGGCCATGATATTTTAAAAAAAAAAACCGCCCAACTACAAGTAGGACTTGCGCAATTAGTGTTCAACTAAGTTTTCATCAGTGTTTGTTTCCGGTCTTTGTTGAAAACTGATAACCTTGAAATTTCGGCTGAGATCAGGTAGCGACAATACGAGTAAATAACAGAGAGACTGAGGAAATAGAAATAAAAAGAAGTGTTCGTCAGGGATGTGTTCTTTCCCCGCTCCTATTTAATCTATACTCTAAGCACATATTCCAGAAGGCCTTAGAGAATGCCACAGATGGTATCAAAGTTAATTGCAAAATCATTAACAACCTAAAGTTCGCTGATGATACCGTTATTATAGCAGATACAGCGGATAGACATCAGCGTCTTATGAACAATATATCGAGGGAAGGCGATGTTTCAGGCATGAAAGTTTATAAAGTTAATAAACGATTTCAAAAACATCCGAGTTGCAAACAGATATTCGTGTTTATGATCAATTGATAGAACAAGTAAACAAATTTAAATATCTAGGGTGTTGGGTAACTAATGATTTGAATCCGGAAGTTGAGGTACGAGTTCGCGTTGAAATGGCTAGAGCGGCTTTCCTCAAAATGGGACACCTCCTCACAGACTCAACTCTTTCTTTGGATACTCGTTATCGTTTTGTAAAGGTCTATATATATCCAGTGCTTTTATATGGAATTGAGGCCTGGACCTTGGGAGTACGATCAATGAATCGTTTGGAATCTTTCGAATTATGGGTCATGCGCAGAATATTGAAGATCTCTTGGACAGAGCGTAGCACTAATAAAGATATACTTCGTCGAATGGGTAGAGAACTATTATCATTTATTAAAAGACAAAAAACTCGTTATTTGGGACATATTTATAGGGGTCCACGTTACTCACTGCTCCGGTTGTTGATGGAGGGGAAAATTGAAGGGAAAAGAGGTGTGGGGCGTCGAAAATGTTCTTGGCTGAAAAATATACGAGATTGGACAGGTCTGGATACCCATACACTATTAAAAATTGCCCAAGATAGGAAACAATTCGCCGTGATTACAGCCCAATTTCAGTAATGCAGATGGCACTATAAGAAGAAAAAACAAAAAATTCTCGACAATTTTTAACTACTACATTATTTTTACAAATTAAATTTTATTTTTGCAGATTGGTTTATCCCTTGAGAAGTTATCCTGCAGCCAAGGAGGCGCCATAGTTTTCATCAGTGGTCCATTTGACCTGATAAAAAATAATGGTCACATTTAAAACATGCTTAAAAAATGTCTTATATTTTAAAGTACAATGAAAATATATAATCTCCATTCTTTTGTATTATTCACTTAATAACTTTTAAAATACATTTTTTAAAATATACGTACTTTTGGCAGCGTCCAGATGTATATAAGCCCTTAAAATAAAATTTTTTGTTACGGAGGTATAAAATGATCAATGCCTTCACAAAACACACCCCAAATGAGTTTTCAACAAAGTTTTTTCTCGATCTTTACCGAAAACTGATGACCTTGAAATATTTGATAAATTATTAAGAGTAAGGCACTCGTGATAATCTTCGTTCAATCTACACATTGTGGAGAATATTCCAGAATATTTTCACAATTTTTTGACCAGTACTTTTCAAGATAAGGCAGAGGATAGAGATTTTTCGCAATTTTTTAATAATAATACAAAGAAAAATGTGCGCAAGTATTACATTATATATATTTTTGAACTCATGTTTTTACAAGCTTTCATTTAACACCCCACTAGATGATTTGGTAATTTTTTTTTCATATCCGATTTTACCAACCTCTTAAGTCAAAATTTAACATTCAAAACTACACGGCTCTAATGAGGCCATCAATTCCTATGTTAGTACCAAATTTCAACTTCCTATGTCAAATAATTTCGGTGAAAATTGGGTGTGGCAGAAGGACAGACAGACGGACAGACAAACAAACAGACACCGAAATGATCTTATAAGTGTTCCATACGGAACACTAAAAATAGCTTATCATAGTGGGTGCGTTGTTCTTTTAATGTTCCTGTTGGTGCAGGAGTGCGGCATACGGGAAAGAATCTGTCCTGAGCAAAAAAATCGAGTTCAGGGGGAGATTTCTGTTTGGGAGCTTGGCAACTTTATAGTTATCATATGCTGCGCAGATTTATGTAATTTTTGTCAGGACAGACGTATTTTGAGGGTAAAGATTACGAATATAAAAACGAAATTTGACGGCGAGCCTAACATTTGAAAATATTCGAAAAGAACTTTTCTAAAGTCAGACTGACAGTTAAATATTTGGAATTTTTCCTCTTGCGCTAGTACCCTTTTACCTAATTTTTCAATTTCACCCCAAAATTTACCCTTCTTTTTTCATAAAAATATGAAAGTTTTATTCTTTTTGGAATTTTAAATTCGTTTTTTTTGCAAATTTCCTTGGAAAAAATACAATAAATCTATCCTCATATTTTTTTGGTAAATTATTAGTAAATTATTAACATTTTAAAATAATAAGTAAGGTACGAATAATTTGCACTTCTGGCTAATGTAAGCTTAGCCTTGAAGGCGTACCTGCCCTCTGTCGGGGATTATTTTACGCCACAAACCTATAGAGAAATTGTTCAGCAAGTTGCTAACAATTACCGCTTTGCAACACTTTATGTCGGTCTGTAGTACTGAACAGCTTCCGGCAGAGGGCAAGTACGCCTTCAAAACTAGGCTTGTATCAGCCAGAGGCGCAAATTATTTGTATCTTCCTTATTCTTTACGCTAGTACTGCGATCAATACTTTAAATTTTATTCTCTTTGCCCATCGATCCTAGGTCAGCTAAAGAATCGTGCTAAGGCGAAATGCATCCTGACGGATGAGAGAACAGTCAAAAACTGCTGAAAAATGGACTTTGTCCAATTTTAGTAGTTCATATTGATATTAAAATAAACCTAAAAAATAACTTAAATTTGGCGAAATCATTTAAAATTTATATTTACATTTAGAACAATGGGATTTAAATAAATTTATAAACTGTTTCGTAATATTTTAATATGTTAGTCACTATCACGTTATCCATACTTTTGGGTTTAATAGACCAGGATATCCTACATCTTGTGTGGGAAAGTTTAGGTTAGTTATAAGTAGTAAACTATTAAAATATATTTTAAGCATTTAACAAAAATTAATTTGCCCCCTTAACTAAATGATCTGAGTAAATAAACTTCAAACAATATCACAAAATTTCGTTTGATTTATTTTCTTTTTCTTGTACTTTACTAACCATCTTCTATAATACATATAAAATGCAACGTTCTCTTGCAATACACTGCCTAAACCATTAAATATGGAACAATATCATGTAGCAAAGAATAATGTATATAAAATGCAATGTCTCTCTGTCTTTCTGTCTGTCCGTTAGTGTGCTTATCACTCGAGAAACACTTATCCGATTAACGTGTTTTTTTTTAATTCATACATTTGTTTTCTGGCCAGGTTATCTATAATCTTCTATAATACGAGGCTGGTTTGAAAAGTCCGTGCAAAGTCCGAGAGATGGCACCACCGGCGCGTATCGAGGTCATGTTTAGTTAGTAGCATCTCTTGAATGAACGCACACCAAGTTTCAGCCATATTGGTCTATTTCTTTATGTTTGGCATTCGTGTGAATCAAGGAAGTCGAGTGATTTTCAAGAAATGGACGAAAAAGAATTTCATGTGGTGATTAAACATTACTTTATGAAAGACAAAACGCCTCAAGAGAAGCTTGATAAACATTATGGTGACTCTGCACCTTCGATTAGAACAGTTTATGGTTTCAAAATTTTCGGACTGGCCATATGGGCACAAGTGACGCTGAACGTTCTGGACGACCTGTGGAGGTTACGACTCCAGAAATCATTGATCAAATCCATGATATGGTGATGGATGACAGAAAGAGTTAAGGTGCGTGAGATTGCTAGTGCTGTGGGCATCTCGACTGAACGGGTACATAATATTTTGCATAAACATTTGGACATGAGAAAGCTATCCGCAAGATGGGTGCCGCGATTGCTCACGCTTGACCAAAAACGGAATCGTGTAAAGTGTTGCAAGGATGGTTTGCAGCTGTTCCAGAAGAATCCGGAGGACTTTAAGCGTCGGTTCGTCACTGTGGATGAAACATGGATACATTACTATACTCCTGAGACCAAACAACAATCTAAACAATGGGTTACCAAGGGGGAATCTGCACCAAAAAAGGCGAAGACCGTTCCTTCGGCCGGAAAGGTTATGGCGACTGTCTTTTGGGATTCGCAAGGGATAATCCTCATCGACTATCTGGAAAAGGGTAAAACTATTACAGGTGAATATTATTCATCGTTATTGGACCGCTTGAAAACCGAGCTGCAAGAAAAACGCCCGCGATTGGCCCACAAGAAAGTCCTTTTCCATCACGACAACGCACCAGCACACACCTCAGCAGTTGTGGTCGCAAAATTAATGGAAATAGGATTCCAACTCGTTTCACATCCCCCCTATTCTCCAGACTTGGCTCCCTCGGACTACTATTTGTTCCCCAATTTGAAGAAATGGCTGGCGGGACAAAGATTTTATTCAAACGAGGAGGTGATTGCAGACACTAATAGATATTTTGCAGACTTGGACAAATCCTATTATTCGGAAGGGATCAACAAACTAGAACATCGTTGGACGAAGTGTATAAACCTAAAAGAAGACTATGTCGAAAAATAAAAAAGGTTTACCCCAAACCCATAAGTAGTTTTTATTTTTGCACGGACTTTTCAAACCAGCCTCGTATATATAAAATGCAACGTCTCCCTGTCTGTCTGTCTGTCCATTAGTGCGCTTATCACTCGAGAACCACTTATCCGATTTAAGTGTTTTTGTTTTTTAATTCATTCTCTGGCCAGGTTATCTGTAATCTTCTATAATATCTATAAAACTAACTGTGCCCGCCGCTCCGCTCGCGTGGGCTTTATTCATAAACATACATATGTTCTCTGGCCAGGATACATTCTATTGCATTAGGTAACATAAGAAATAAGTAGTGACGATAATAGTAAATCAAGTTGGAAAACAGTTTGCCGCTAGCGCGTTCTCTTGCGATACACTGCCTAAACCATTAAAATATGGAGCAATATCATGTAGCAAAAAAATATAATATATATAAAATGCAACGTCTCTCTGTCTGTCTGTCCGTTAGTACGCTTATCACTCGAGAACCACTTATCCGATTTAAGTGTTTTTTTTTTTTTAATTCATACATTTATTCTCTGGCCAGGTTATCTGTAATCTTCTATAATATCTATAAACTAGCTGTGCCAGCGGCTCGGCTCGCGTGGACTTTATTCACTATTATCGTCACTGCTCATTCCTTATATCCTATAACTTGGGCAGAGAACATATGTATGAATTAAAAAAGACACGTAAATCGAATTAGTTCGCGAGTAATAAGCACACTAACGGACAGACAGGCAGACAGACAGACAGACAGAGAGACGTTGGATTTTATATATGTTATATTCTTTGCTACATGATATTGTTCTATATTTAATGATTTAGGCAGCATATTGTAAGAGAATGCGCTAGCGGCAAACTTTTTTCCGACCGAATTTACTATTATGGTTAATGCTTATTCCTTATGTTACCTAACATAATAAAATATATCTTATAACCTGGACAAAGAACATATGTATGTTTAAAAAAAAAAAAGCACGTAATTCGGATAAGTGGTTCTCGCGTAATAAGCGCAATAACGGACAGGTAGACAGACAGACAGGGGACGTTGCATTTTATATATTATAGAAGATTATAGGTAACCTGGCCAAAAAAAAATAAATGAATTATAAAAAAAAAAAACACGTAAATCGGATAAATAGTTCTCGAGCTATAAGAGCACAAACGGACAGACAAACAGATAGAGAGACGTTGCATTTTATATATATTATGGATATTCTTTGCTACATGATATTGTTCCATATTTAATGGTTTAGGCAGTGTATTGCAAGAGAATGCGCCAGTGGCAAACTTTTTTTGGACTTGAATCACTATTACCCTCACTGCTTATTTCTTATGTTACCTAACGTAATAAAATATAGCCTATAACCTGGCCAGAGAACATGTATATGTTTAAAAAGTAAAGCACGTAAATTGGATAAGTGGTTCTCCAGTGTTAAGCGCACTATCGGACAGACAGACAAACAGAAAGACGTTTCATTTTATATATATTATAGTTGCAACGTCCGTGTTTTTTTAAATTCATACATATGTTCTCTGGCCAGGTTATAGGATATATTTTAATACGTTAGGTAATATAAGGAATAAGTAGTGACGATAATAGTGAATCAAGTCCACGCGAGCGGAGCCGCGGGCACAGCTAATTTATTATAAAATATAAGATTAAAATTAAGGCCTTTTTTCTGATACTATTAGTTCTTTTTGTAAATTTGGCAACAACGCATTAAATGACGTACGTGTCCAGCAGAACGATCATTGATATTGTTTTAGTTCCTTCGAGTGCAATATGTAGAAAAAACTACACTGCGAGCAAAAAAATCGACTCAAACTATTTGGCTTCATTTAACAGGGATCGTAGAATTTAGTGTTCATATAATTTTATGGATTTTAGTATCATTTGAAAACTCATTCTATTCTCTTTCTAATAATACCAAATTTCATAGCATACCTCATGATTTTCACTGATTAAAATGAATGAAAGGGGAAACAAGGAGAAGAAGGATTGAAAATAGAGGTAAGAGGAGGAACTTTTTCACCACTACCTGAGAAATTCTTCTCCACTCCTCCGTCATCGCAACATTTAAGTTCCTCAGCGATGTAGGGGCTGGATTGCTGGCTCGAACCGTCCTTTTGCGCTCATCCCACATGCGCTAGATTGGATTAAGGTCAGGACGCCGCGCAGGGCTATCTAATGTGGGTATCCCCACTTTTGCCAAGTATTACCGCCCCGACGCAGCAGTATATGGCCTCACATTGTCGTCCATTAGCATGAAGCTATCGCCAACACACCTAGTATAAGGAACGATGTGTTCCTGCAGGATCTCCTCGATGTACCGGTAAGTAGTTAATCCACCGCTACATCTCATCAATCATGAAAAAAAAAATCGGTTCTCGCATTCAGTGAGATGCCCCTCCCCCAAACCATGACAGAACCTCCTCCGTAGGCAACCGTTTCAGTAATGCAGCACCGCACATAGTGCTCCTAGGCCGCCTATAGACTCGTCTTCTTCCATCATTGCCATGTAGGTACATTCGAAACTCGTCGGAGAATAACACGGAGCGTCATTTTGCTAAGGTCCAGTCGACATTTTCTCGGGTAAATCTGAATCACGCTTGTATATGGGCTGTCAATTTAGGTCCGTTAACTGGTTTCTTCGGAGTTAGGTTAGCTTCTTTAAGTCTTCTTCTGACTGTCTAATGACTGACAGCCCGACCACGAACACCGAAAGAAGCGGTCGTCTCACTCCGAGATACACCTCTTCTTCCTGATCCTGGTATCCATGTAAAGGCGCCAATCTGTTGGTAACGTCCTTAGACTCTGGAGACAGCTAACTGGTTCAGGTGCAGTTGTGAAACGACTACACGTTGGCTATGCCCTCCTTGCAATAGGCTGACTTGTGTCGTTTCTTCCAGGGTGGCCCTGGTAACAGTCTATATAATCATGTAGACTCCCTTGAGCCTTAAGAAGCGGTCCTGCTAATGCTATAAATTATTAGAGTGTATATAATCATGTGTCTAGACTTCCTTGGGCCTTTGGAAGCGGTCCTACTAATGCTATAAATTATTAGAGTGTATATAATCATGTAATTAGATTCCCTTGGACCCTTGGAAACGGTCCTGCTAATACTATAAATTGTAACAGTGTATATAATCAAGTTACTAGACTTCCTTAGGCTTGTAAAAGACGTCCTGCTAATGCTATAAATTATTAGAATGTATATAATCATGTAACTAGGCTCCCTAGGGCCTTTGGAAGCAGTACCGCTAATGCTATGAACTATTAGAGTGTATATAATGATGTAAGTAGGCCCTCTTGGGGCTTTGGAAGCGGTCCTGCTAATGCTATAAATTATTAGAGTGTATATAATCAAGTACCTAGGCTCCCTTGAGCCTTTGAAGGTAGTACTGCTAATGCTATAAATTATTAGAGTGTATATAATCATGTAACCTTTGGGAGCGGTCTTGCTAATGCTATAAATTGTAACAGTGCATATAATTATGTAACTAAACTCCCTCAGGCGTTTAGAAGCGGTCCTGCTATTGCTATAAATTGTTAGAGTTTATATAATCATGTAGTTAGATTCCCTTGGGCTTTTGGAAACAGCCCTGCTAATACTATAAATTGTAACAGTGTATATAGTCATGCAACTAGACCTCCTTAGGCATTTAAAAACGGTCCTGCTAATGCTATAAATTATTAGAATGTATATAATCATGTAACTAGGCTCTTTAGGGCCTTTGGAAGCAGTACTGCTAATGCTATAAATTATGAGAGTGTATATA
The DNA here is from genome assembly GCA_019049505.1 of Pachyrhynchus sulphureomaculatus. Taxonomy (NCBI): domain Eukaryota; kingdom Metazoa; phylum Arthropoda; class Insecta; order Coleoptera; family Curculionidae; genus Pachyrhynchus; species Pachyrhynchus sulphureomaculatus. The sequence continues at coordinate 6,518,421 of CM032452.1, read as the reverse complement.
ATCATGTAAGTAGGCTCCCTTGAGCCTTTGGAAGTGGTCCTGCTAATGCTATAAATTTTAACAGTGTATATAATCATGTAACTAGACACATATAGGCCTTTAAAAGCGGTCCTGCTAACTCTATAAATCATTAGAGTGTAGATAATCATGTAATTAAATTCCCTTGTGCCTTTAGAAGCGGTCCTGCTAATACTATAAATTATTAAAGTGTATGTAATCATGTAACGAGGCTCTCTTTTTTATATAGTAAAAAATAAGTTTTTTTTCGCCTAAAATTTTTTAGATTATGTTCTTTTAAAATTGGATAGCATATTCATGAAGCATTTTCAATTCTATAAATTTCGGTCAGGTATATATTTATGTATGCTTTATTTTTAAACCCTGCTAGCTTAAATTTATTCTAGCAGGCGTCGTTTTTCTCAAACCTGTTTGATGTTATAATTTTTTTCTTGATGACTATAAATTGCTATAGATATGCTAGAAATTTTCCGCGAGGTCCGCACGGGTCCTGCTATGTGCTTAATATTCCCCGCTTTTAAGAAACTCTCTTTACTATGCTATGTCAAGACATATTTGCTCCCAAGTTAACGCCCAGCAAGTTACAAGGGCTACCTTTTTTTTCCAAAAAAAATGAAAGAAAAAAAAATGCTTATGCGAAACCGAATGTACTGCAGTCTTCAATATACCTAACGGAGCCTCTATTTCACGGTAAGTCACATGCCGATCCGCTTGAATCATGTTACGCACAGCATCGATTTTGGTCGACCTTAACCAAATTCATTGCTGACGGAAGCACGACCATGATGAAATCCTGCAAACCAATTGTAAACAGTCTTTTCTGATGGTGATTCATTACCAAAAGTTGAACGAAGCGATTCGAGGCAATGTTATTGAGTTAGGTTAAGCACATACTGGAGCAGCGAGCAAAGCAATGATGATAGCGGGACGCAGCGCGGTAAAGAGCAAACGCGACGATGACTAAGTTAACTACACATAGTGAGGAGTTCATAGGGGATGGATTTATTGTTACTAGAGAGTTCTTCCTTAAAAACTTGGAATTTATTCGACAAAAACAAAGCTACTAGAAGCTGCAATGTTCATAAAATCAATAAAACTAGATACATATATAGAGAATTTCATCACTTGTACAGCGAGTTACGAGAACACCCTAGAAAATTTATCATATTTTCGAATGAGTATTAGTACATTTGATTAGATTTTGGAGAGAATAAAACATAAGTTGTTAAAAAAATGGACAAATTGTAATCAGAATCCTACCAATACTACTGAACGTCTGACAGTTACGTTACGGTTAGGTAATAGAACTAATTTGTAATATTATGTGCTTACATTTATTTGTAACTTATGACAATCCATAAACATTATATGTTTGGTGAAAACTTTCATCAGTGCTTATATAAGCTGCAACTAATGTTGAATTTGAATATTCCTGTGTCATAGGCTGCAAGTCCGTGAATTGTGAATTATTTTCATAACTTCTGGGTTGTGTTTGTATCGAAGTTATAATTTCCCGAACATGGAAAACGTTTGGAATGTTCTGACATTCATTTCCGTAAACAAAATAGTACACCAGTTCTTGAATTTTCGTCCTTAATAACATCTTTTGCCCTGGTGGAAGTTTTCTCACATGGTGTAGTAAACTATCAAAAAAGCTTGAAACTTCGTCAGTGGTTTTTGTTTGCTTGCTTTGTAATATCTTTGGATGGATGGGTGGATGGATGTTATGAGATTGGGGCGCATCGACTGCAGTGGTCATTTAGCGCCCAACTTAAAATATTTGATGAGTTTGTTCTATATTAAGTTATAATATCCATTTTCTTTTAGATATTCTTCAATTTGTTTCATAGTTGTTCGTATTAGGCTTGAGCTCAGTATTTGTTTCAGATTTTGTTGTAAATGAATTTTTTTCCTGGATCGCAGTTTCAAATATGTGTTTAATCGTAAACACACAGAACAATTAGGGATAGTTTCACTTTTAAGTAGATATGAATGAGTTAAGTACGTGTGGCCCACTGCCAATCTTCTTCATGTTGTATTTTGTCTTCTATTCAATGATTGATGGTGAAAAGAGGATATACTAGAGGTTTAACTTCCCAAAGCTTATTTGACGATTCCTCAAGGTCCCACTCTAGTTGGAATAATTTCCTGTATATCAATTTTAGGTGGTTAATGTAATCGTTTGGATGGTTTTCTCCGTGTATAGGTATTCCAGTTTCGACAGCTTCCTTTGCATGTTGGTCAGCCTTTTCGTTGCCTTTGATCCCAATATGGCCAGGTGTCCAGAGAAATGCGATGGAAATATTTCTTTGTTTAAGGATGTATAAGAGGTTAGAGATTTGTCTAGCGTACGCGTATTTTAAATTTCCAGTCTTGAGCGATTCCAGGGCACTCAGTGAATCGAAAGCGACAAGATATTTGTCATTAATTCCTGCATTTGTGACGTAACGACGACTTTCCTTAATTGCGAGAAGCTCAGCAGAAAAAACTGAAGAGTACTGAGGCAACTTAAAGGTTCTAATTATGTTGTTTGAAACAAAGGCAGCTCCCACTCCCAACTGAGATTTAGAGCAGTCTGTGTAAACAATTGAGTAGCCTGAGTAGGTTTTGCTTATTTTTTCCTGAAAAAGCGCATTAGAATGGAATTTAATGTAGTTGACTTGTTGTGTTTATTCAGTGGGTCAACAGTTGGTTTGGGGGAGCGCCAGAGAGGGAAAGTGGTGAACATGGGGTACTCAAAGGATGGGGGGGAGAGGTTATGGGTAGATAGAATTTGTCTAATTCTGCAAGGGATGGAGTTTGGAGGGTAGGATTTAATGTTTGAGCTATATATATTAGTAACGTTTAATGATAGTCTGGTGTGTGGACGATATAGAGTAGAAATATAATGTTTCATTAGCGAGAACTGTCTGTATAAATATAGGGAGGCGTGGATGAAATGCATTGCAGGCTAGATACAGGAGTGGTTCTATAGGTTCCCATGGCATATCGGAGGGCCTGATTTTGAATTGGGTCAAGGTGTCTTTTGATGGTTGGACTAGCCGAGTCGTATATAAAGTCACCATATCCCAGTCTGGTTAGAATTAAAGACTTATAAATGAGGGAGAGGGATTGAAAGTCAGAGCCCCACTTGGTATTTGAAAGAGTGCGCAGTAGGTTCAAGTCTCGAGATGTACGTTCTTTGAGTCGCTTTATGTGAGGCTACCAGTATAGTAGTAATATCTTTAATTTACTTTCTTCTAATCTGACCAATGCCGTGCTAATATCGTTACCATTTTGTTGTTCTCGTTTCATCCCTCTCTTAATGTGAGTCCTGCTCAAGGGTGCATCTAAAAATGCTTAGGAATAGGTTATTTAACTAGCTAAATTTAAATTCTCTGTTTATTTTTTCAAAAACTAAATTATTTTACTATTACTGACAATTTATTAGAATAATGTTAATTTTTCTTTGGGAATTTAACACAAATATTTTTATTTAATTGCATATGAATAAACTTATTAGCTCTTAATTTTTAATAAAATAAATTGGAAAAATGGATTAGGAATTCAGACAGCAGGGCAAAATTCATCTAAAAAACTTTGGTAGAGCTTGTAAAAAGCTTAGATTTTGCTGTTATGGATATAAATTCTATGAAATTCTGTTAGCATAATTATAAATATTAAATTATTTATAACAATAAAAACGTTAAGTTTTTGCAAAAATAGATTCAGTGGGTCGAAATACGTCTAAAAAAATTTGGGTGAAGCGCTTATTAAACTTATATTTCGTTATTATAAAAATATTGAATTACTTTTTTTAGATAATTGCTAAAAAATTGTTAATAACAATTAATTAGATCATTTTTTTAAAAATCTAATTGCAGATCGGATCCTGCGACCCAAAAACACATAACGTACACTAGAGTGGAGCCGCAACGCTCAAAGTTTAAAAAGAACACAGTGAAACCCCGGTGGCTGATGGAGTATTCGGTCATTGTTGTATTGGCATTAACCGAATGCGGCAAAAAATATTGTACGTTTTAAATGTTTAAAATTTTAATTCTTGAGGTTTTTTGGAAAATTCTTATCGTCTGTCTTGTTAAAAATCAAAAATTTCATATGTACTATCCAATATAGCTACCAAAGAATTTTTTTTTTTAAATTTTCGTAATTACATATTAAAAGAGGTTTTGGGGCTTTTGAATATAAATTTTAAATAATAAATATAAACAAAATTCAAGGTTAAATATAAAAAAATATAGAGCGAAATTGCACCGCAAATTAAATAAATATATTAATCTGCTTGTAACTATTTCAATGGTGATTTGAGCGTCTCTTGAGACACTGACGCATGTGTATAGTATTTGAGAGAAAAACAAATTACACGGCGGAGGCGCGCGTTGTAGAACAAGTGCACGCATTTTAATAAAAAACCAGACTCTATGGCAGATAATGTTATTTTTATTATCTAGAAACTTCAACGAACATATTAAAATAAATTACGTTTGCTCCTCTATGGGTTAAGGTGGGTCCATTTTTCTGCAACTTTGGACCGTTATAAATTTTGGATTGACCCAATATCCATGACAGATATCATTTTTTAGTCATATTTCACAGAAATGAAGCTATACCCAAAATATCTGCCACTCAGCGATGGGTTCGTCCAACAACTTTTTCTTGCAGCTTTAAAGCGTATTTCCAGGAACAGAAACCAGAATTGTGGCTTTAAACTACCTGGAGAGACTAAGGGGGGCATAATTAACAAAGTGATACTATTATCTGCCACTCTTCTATGAGGCATTTTGGTACTGAGCTCCCGGACTAATATATGCAATGCAATAATACGTGATTGCGTGCGGCGGGAAACAAGCGGGAAGCTACGTTGCCACACTCATTATACTTTAAAAAGCAAATTATTTCGCGTCTTTCTCTAACAAAATGCTCTCTCTGTCTTCTCGTAAGAAATACCTTAATTCTTTTGAATTCATTTTTCGCGAAAACTAAGAGCGATGAGGGCAGAGAAATCAAATTTGTTTGATCGCTTCGCTTTGCTCCACTATATCAGAGCGTGCACATCTCCGACGCAAGCCTCAATATGCGTGTTCCGACAGGAAAAGATGTGTTTGTTTTCGTCGCGCTGCTCTCCGCTGTCATCTTTGCTTCGCTCGCTGCTCCAGTATGTGCTCAGCCTTAGGCCTTTACTAAAATCGCAGAAAATTATCCAACGAAAACCTTCACATGAAATATCTATTTGTGCAAAAAACTGTTTTTTTTTTAAATGCCCACTGTAAAAAAACAACTCGAGCAATTTTCTGAGCTGCCACTGTTTTTAACAATAACAAATGTCAAATTTTACAATAATGGTAATGTCCCATCTTAATAGCGTCATGTAGTGGTCGTTTATAAAAACTTAAAAGGTGGCCCTCGTATCATATTTAATGCATACTTTTTTACACAATTTGTTGTGTGTGTGTGTGTTTCATGGCGTTGGTGTATACCAAATAGCCAGCTTCTCACTTTTTATCCTTTTACAAACAGATTTACATTTATTGTTTCTTAATACTACTTTATTTTTCTAACTATATTATTTTTATCATTTCTTTTCTCTCTCTCTCTCTCTCTCTCTCTCTCTATATATATATATATATATATATATATATATATATATATATATATATATATATATAAATATATACATACATACATATATATATATATATATATATATATATATATATATATATATATATATATATATATACATACCTATATATATATATATATATATATATATATATATATATATATATATGTATGTATTTCTCTCCTTTCCTCTTTTTTTCCTTTCCTTTTTTTTTTAAATCTATTTCTTTAGCTTAAGACTAGGTACACTGGGTAAAAGTTCCGTTAAAGTTTTAATTTTGATTGGATTACAAATTCATAGAGCAAATAATATACTCTAGGATCATTGAGTGCAATTAGATAATTTAGATAAATTGAATGTTCTACTAACTCCTTCAAGTTCTTAAAGAAATTTTCCCTTATATTTATTAGATATGGGCAGACTAGAATATAATATTGTAAATCCCCTATTTCCCCACATTCGCGTCTGTCGTGATCTTGAAGCCCAATACGTTTCTTATGCTCTGGGTACATTGCATACTTCTCATACGAGATATTATATAATTCTTATTACTTATTTTACTATACCATATTTTTATAACCTATTTTACAAGTATCTTGGTCTTTCGTGGTTGAATAGATACAAATATCATCCGCAAACTGTATTATATTACATCGTCTTATCTAAATAAATCTTCTAGATCATATGTGTATAATATATATAAAAACTGGACTTAAAATACTTCCTTGAGGTAAGCCTACTTTTGCACCTCTTCCACAGTTTGTTGTATAAATCTAACTTGTCGGCGACAAGCACCCGAAATACCCGAAATTAAAACAATCTTCAACATTGAAAAGTTGTGACAAAGTTAGGTAAAACTTCGTTACGCAGGCTTTTCAGAAAAAGTTCTTTTTTTGGAATAGGCTTAAAATCGTCTAATTTTGAAAGACTTACGAGCAAATATCGGGGAAAAGCCGTTTTTGCACTTTTTTTGGTAAATAAAAATTAACCTATATCACTGACAACTGTTGATAACCTCTGATCGAAACTGTCAGTTGTTTTCGGAAGAATAGGCTCCGTTCACACTAATGGGTGAAATGTAGAGGTCAGCCTAATCTTTTCAAAAAATTATTAAATCTTTTTCAGTTATAATCTAATCTTATCACAAAATTGTTTATTGTAATACGCGGGCTTTTCAGAAAAAGGAAGATTTTTTTTTAAATATGCTTAAAATGGCGGTAGGAAACCGTTTTTATTAACCTGAACTAACTGAAACTAACCTGAATTAAATAATCAGCAATTACAAAATACAATAAATAATGAAAAAAAAACGTCCTACCTTAATGTGAAAAAATGATATACGTGCTATATTAGTGACTGGAGACCAAAGATAGTTCAGGTTAGTAAAAACAGCTTTACCTCGATTTTTTCTCGCTAACCTTTCAAAATTAGGTCACTTTAGGCTTATTCTTTTAAACCTTGTGATTTGTTCTTTTCGTGTTGTTTTCCACAATGAAAATTTCACAGCAAAGTTTCTTATTGGTTATAATTTTACTATGACTGTAATGTAGCATCATCATCCTGGCGCATGAGCATAAACGAACTAAGTTCTCTCTAACAGTTTCGATCACTTACGTATCAATGTTTATATGCAAAAAAAAGTGCAAAAACGGCTTCCCTCCGATATTTTCTCGTAAGTCTTTCAAAATTAGACCATTTTAAGCCTATTCCAAAAAAAACTTTTTCTAAAAAGCCCGCGTAAACGAAGTTTTACCCAAAGTTATAAAGTTATGAACTGATTAATATGCTCTCGTGTTAAAAATCTTCCTAAAATAGCGGCTAAAGTGTCCAACCGAAATTTTTCAAATATGGGATCAATTTAGTAAACTTTGTAATCGTTACGTTTTTCTTAAGATTAAGGGTTGAATTTAATACTCAATATACTCACCATGATGTAGAAGGTTTGACTTTCTTGGACTTGTCCTCAAAATATACCCATGAAATATGAAGACACTCTTTCCTTGATATATTTATATCACACCATTCTTTAAATGGTTGTCTGGAATGGTCCGGTAGAAGATTTATCATTTCTACTGTTAAATCCATCGTCACTATAAAAAATTTCACTACTTCACGATAAAAAAATATCTGACATTAAATTATAATTCCCGAAGCACATGTCACATTAGACATATCCAACACAAACCTTCACGTGAAATATCCATTTGTGCACAAAACTGTTTTTTTTTTTAACGCTCACTATAAACAAACTACTCAGGAAATTTCTGGGCTGCCACTGTTTTAACAATAACAGATGTCAAATTTTACAACAATGGTAATGACACATCTCAATAGCGCAATGTAGTGATCCTTTATAAAAACTTAAAAGGTGACCCTCCTATCATATTTAATGCATACTTATTTACATAATTTGTTGTATAAATCCAACTTGTCGGCGACAAGCACCCGAAATACTCATAATTAAAACAATCAAACATCCAAAGTTGTGACAAAGTTAGTTAAAACTTCGTTACGCAGGCTTTTCAGCAAAAGGGTTTTTTTTTGGAATAGGCTTAAAATGGTCTAATTTTGAAAGACTTACAAGCAAATATCGGGGGAAAGCCGTTTTTGCACTTTTTTTGTTAAATAAAAATTAATCTATATCACTGACAACTGTTGATAACCACTGATCGAAACTGTCAGTTGTTTTCGGAAGAATAGGCTCCGTTCACACTAATGGGTGAAATGTAGAGGTCAGACTAATCTTTTCAAAAAATTATTAAATCTTTTTCAGTTATAATCTAATCTTATCACAAAATTGTTTATTGTCATTTTTTTGGTACGCGGGCTTTTCAGAAAAAGGATTTTTTTTTTAATAGGCTTAAAATGACCTAAATTTGAAAAATTTATGAGAAAAATTCGGGAGGAGGCAACCGTTTTTGTTAACCTGAACTAGCTGAAACTAACCTGAATTAAATAATCAGCGATTACAAAATACAATAAATAATGAAAAAAAAACGTCCTACCTTAATGTGAAAAAATGATATACGTGCTATATTAGTGACTGGAGACCAAAGATAGTTCAGGTTAGCAAAAGCAGCTTTACCTCGATTTTTTCTCGTCAACCTTTTAAAATTAGGCCACTTTAGGCCTATTCCTTTAAACCTTGTGATTTGTTCTTTTCGTGTTGTTTTCCGCAATGAAAATTTCACAGCAAAGTTCCTTATGGTTGGAATTTTAGTATGACTGTAAATGTAGCATCCTGGCGCATGCGCATAAACGAATTGAGTTCTCCCGAGCAGTTTCGATCACTTACGTATCAAGGTTTATATGCAAGAAAGAAGTGCAAAAACGGCCTCCCCCCGATATTTTCTCGTAAGTTTTTCAAAATTAGACCATTTTAAGCCTACTCAAAAAAAAAACCTTTTTCTAAAAAGCCATCGTAACGAAGTTTTACCCAAAGTTATAAAGTTATGAACTGATTAATATGCTCTCGTGTTAAAATCTCCTTAAAATAGCGGGCTGCAGCGTCCAACCGAAATTTTTCAAATATGGGATCAATTTAGTAAACTTTGTAATCGTTACATTTTTCTTAACATTAATTGTTGATTTTAGTACTACTAGTAGTATTTTTGTTTTTTGAAAGAAGGAGTTGAAAAGACGGAAACCACTTATGGTGTATCCATTTTTGTGTAACTTAATTAATGAATATAATTTAGATGATTGGGCGTTCATTTCATGTTTTTGAATAACATCTTTAGTTGGTCTAATTTTGAAAGACTTGCGAGCAAATATCGCGGGGAAGCCGTTTTTGCACTTTCTTTTTGGTAAATAAAAATTAACCTATATCACTGACAACTGTTGATAACCACTGATCGAAACTGTCAGTTGTTTTCGGAAAAAATAGGCTCCGTTTACACTAATGGGTGAAATGTAAAGGTCAGCCTAATCTTTTCAAAAAATTATTAAATTTTTTTTAAGTTATAATTTAATCTTATCACAAAATTGTTTATTGTCATTTTTTTTGGTACGCGGGCTTTTCAGAAAAAGGAAGTTTTTTTAAAAATAGGCTTAAAATGACCTAAATTTGAAAAATTTATAAGACAAATTCGGGAGGCAACGTTTTTGTTAACCTGAACTAACCGAAACTAACCTGAATTAAATAATCGGCAATTACAAAATGCAATAAATAATAAAAAAAAATGTCCTACCTTAATGTGAAAAAATGATATACGTGCTATATTAGTGACTGGAAACCAAAGATAGTTCAGGTTAGCAAAAACAGCTTTACCTCGATTTTTTCTCGTCAATCTTTCAAAATTAGGCCATTTTAGGCCTATTCCAAAAAAAAAAACCTTGTGATTTGTTCTTTTCACAGCAAAGTTCCTTATTGGTTGGAATTTTACTATGACTGTAAATGTAGCATAATCATCTCGGCGCATGCGCATAAACGAACTGAGTTCTCCCTAGCAGTTTCGATCAGTGGTTGTCAATAGCATAGTAGACTTTCGTACGTTTACGTATCAATATTTATATGCAAAAAAAGTGCAAAAACGGCCTCCCCTCAGTATATACCAGATAAATTATTACAGGTAATGCACTCGTGATAATTTTCGTTCAATCTACACCCCGTGGAGAATATTCCAGAATTTTTTCAAAATTTTTTGATAAGTACTTTTCGAGATAAGGCGGGTGGACAGCGATTTTTCGCGATTTTTTAAAAATTATACAAAGAAAAGTGCGCGCAAGTATTACATTACAAGGCTGGTTTGAAAAGTCCGTGCAAAGTCCGAGAGATGGCACCACCGGCGCGTATCGAGGTCATGTTTAGTTAGTAGCATCTCTTGAATGAACGCACACCAAGTTTTAGCCATATTGGTCTATTTCTTTGTGTTTGGCATTCGTGTGAATCAAGGAAGTCGAGTGATTTTCAAGAAACGAGCGAAAAAGAATTTCGTGTGGTGATTAAACATTACCTTATGAAAGGCCCAAAACGCCTCAGGAGACTAAAGAGAAGCTTGATAAACATTATGGTGACTGTGCACCTTCGATTAGAATAGTTTATAAGTGGTTTCAAAATTTTCGGACTGGCCATATGGGCACAAGTGACGCTGAACGTTCTGGACGGCCTGTGAAGGTTACGACTCCAGAAATCATCGATCAAATCCATGATACGGTGATGGATGACAGAAGAGTTAAGGTGCGTGAGATTGCTAGTGCTGTCGGCATCTCGACTGAACGGGTACATAATATTTTGCATAAACATTTGGACATGAGAAAGCTATCCGCAAGATGGGTGCCGCGATTGTTCACGCTTGACCAAAAACGGAATCGTGTGAAGTGTTGCAAGGATGGTTTGCAGCTGTTCCAGAAGAATCCGGAGGACTTTAAGCGTCGTTTCGTCACTGTGGATGAAACATGAATACATTACTATACTCCTGAGACCAAACAATAATCTAAACAATGGGTTACCAAGGGGGAATCTGCACCAAAAAAGGCGAAGACCGTTCCTTCGGCCGAAAATGTTATGGCGACTGTCTTTTGGGATTCGCAAGGGATAATCCTCATCGACTATCTGGAAAAGGGTTTTTTAAAACTATTACAGGTGAATATTATTCATCGTTATTCGACCGTTTGAAAACCGAGCTGCAAGAAAAACGCCCGCGATTGGCCCACAAGAAAGTCCTTTTCCATCACGACAAACGCACCAATTTGAAGAAATAGGCTGGCGGGACAAAGATTTTATTCAATTTGAAGAAATGGCTGGCGGGAAACGAGGAGGTGATTGCAGACACTAATGGATATTTTGCAGACTTGGACAAATCCTATTATTCGGAAGGGATCAACAAACTAGAACATCGTTGGACGAAGTGTATAAGCCTAAAAGGAGACTATGTCGAAAAATAAAAAAAGTTTATCCCAAACACATAAGTAGTTTTTATTTTTGCACGGACTTTTCAAACCAGCCTCGTATATATATATTTTTTACTCGTATTTTCATAAGCTTTCATTTCACACCACACTCGATTACCTAGTAAAAAAACTAACCCCTTAAGTCAAAATTTAAATTTCAAAACAACATGGCTCTTATGAGGCCATCAATTGCTATATTATTACCAAATTTCAACTTTCTATGACAAATAATTTCGGAGAAAATCGGGTGTGACAGACGGACAGACAGGCGGACCGACAGACGGACAGACAGACGGACAGACAGACGGACCGACAGACGGGCAGACGGACGGACAGACAGACGGACAGACACCGAAGTGATCTTATAAGTGTTCCGTACGGAACACTAAAAAACCTTTTTCTGAAAAGCCCGCGTAACGAAGTTTTACCCAAAGTTATGAACTGATTAATATGCTCTCGTGTTAAAATTTTCCTAAAATAGCGGGCTGCAGCGTCCAACTAAAATTTTTCAAATATGGGATCAATTTAGTAAACTTTGTAATCGTTACGTTTTTCTTAACATTAAGGGTTGATTTTAGTACTCAATATACTCACCATGATGCAGAAGGTTTGACTTTCTTGGACTTTTCCTCAAAATATACCCATAAAATATGAACACACTCTTTAATTGATATATTGATATCACACCATTTTTTAAATGGTTGTTTGGAATGGTCCGGTAGAAGATTTTTCATTTCTACAATTGATGGTCTACTGTTAAATCCATCGCCACTATAAAAAATTCCACTACCTCACGATAAAACAATATCTGGCATTAAATTATAAACCCGAAGCACATGTGACCTTAGAAGCTTGACGTCAAGGTACGTAATCGAACGTTATTGTTACCATAGTTGCGATCTTAAATTACTTTCTTTTAAAATAAAAAATCATTTCAGCTTTATTTTGCTAATAATTATTAATTTTGATAATATTTATATTAAAATACAATGTTTGTAGGAAAATATCGTTGTGTTTCTAAGACGCGTCAGAAAATTTTTATTCTACACCGCTCAAGTTGTATTTAGCGCACTACCTACAAAAATAACTATTTTTTTCACTCAGCCTTGTTGATTTATATAAATTAAAACTGCTAGCATTTTTGCGAATTTTGAATTAACACGAAAATGTATAGCCTTATTTGTACAAAGATTAAAAAACAATCACGACCGCATTATAACGTAGTTTCATTCAGACAATGCATTAACATTTTTTGCTTCAATGTTTTTTTAAGTAAATATTTTTTATTTAATCGAATGATCTCCTTATCAGTACTTCGTATAAATGTTAAAGATTACTTGGCATCGTCAAACTTTTCATTTCGGTCTAAAAATGTTACCTCGACATATATGTGTCGTAACTTTTTATTTATTGTGTTTTCATTTTTCTTATGGTAAGATATCATAGTTAAAATTTGTTATAGTTATTTGATCAGAGTATTAATTTATTTATTATTACTAATTTTAAGTTAATTGACTTTTAAAATAATTATTTAATTTGGCCTATTTTTATAGCGTTTGTGTAGTAGTAGAATCCGTACTTTCGTTGGATCTATTAGTATGGCCTACATCAGAAAAAATTTCTTCTTCTTAGTGTGTCTTATCTTCTAAGGACGTTGGTGATCACATTTGCCCATCTGATTTTATCTATTACCGATCTAATCAGTTTAGTAGATGTCATGTTTGTCCACTGTCATAAGTTTTTCAACCAGGAGTTGCGGTGCCTTCCTGGTCCTCGCCAACCGATTATTTTTCCTTCAATTATAAGTTGCAGGAGCTCATACTTTTGGCTTCTCATAATATGGCTAAAGCAAGTGGTTTTTCTTTCTTTAACAGATGGAATCAGCTCTCGTTTTTTTCCCATCTGATCAAGTTTTTCCACGTTTGTGGTATGCGCTGTTCAAGGAACACGCAGCATTCGACGATAGCACCAAATCTCGAATGACTCCATTCTTTGTTGTTTTGTATCTATGATTGCACAGCCCCACAAAAAAAAAAAAGTGGGGTATACTTTTGATGCGATATATCAGATCCGTAGTATCTTTGCCCGCTGATCACGAATCTGACGTCAGAATATCGCCATCACATCTCAATTTTTTTCTAATCTCAAAAAATAGGTAAAAATTAGTAAAAATTAAGAAAAATATACTCCTAAAAAATTGATTCAAGCTTTTTCATGAATCCAAAGATGTATTAATATGTATTCGGACACGCTAAGCTAATATTCATCGGTTGGATTAAGCCATACAGTTCTGTTTTCTTTCTAACCTCAATAAATCAGACAGATATAGTGCTTCTCGAATGCAAAAACGAATTCAAATTAAAATTCAACCGATTCTTACCAAATTTGGTACACGGGGGTTTTTTGGGTTGCTGATCATGAATCTGAGGTCGGATTTGCAAAATTCAAAATGGCGGATCCAAGATGGCGGACAAAATTTTTGAAAACCAACCGATTCCTACCAAATTTGGTATACAGTTGGGGAATCCTCAAACCTGATACTCTTAAACCCTAAACCCTGAAACCTTAGACTCCCACATCCTGTAACCTCAAAAATAGACCTCAATAACCCTGTAACTTTATAAATGAGAGCCGATAAACTCAAAACCAGGACTTTTAAACCATATACTCTCAAATAGTAGACCCTTAAGCCCTAGAATTGCGAAGGTTAGACCCACGCCTAACTTTCCTTTTTTTGGCTGTATCTTGTTCTTTTTTTCCGCGAATGAAGGCTTTCTGCCTAAACGCTTTTGAGGACTTGTTTCTCTTTTTAGCGACCAGCAATAGTCCGCTAGCATATGGTCATCCAATCGTCCTTGATACCGATTTTCTATGATTTTCAGATCTTGGTGAAAACGATCCTCACTGTAGTCACCAAGATTGTCTGGGAAATCATCGATATGGGAGTCCAGGAAATATAATTTTAGATTTATTAAGCAACCTAATGTTTGAAAATTTTTTACCATTTTCTCGACTATTTCTTTGTACTTAGGACTTTTATTATTTCCCAAAAAGTTTGTTGCGACTTCTTTAAAACTAAGCCAAGCAGCTTTTTCAACTTTATTCATTTTAGTAACAAATAATTATTTGTCGGTATCAAGGACGATGGGATGACCATATGCTAGAGGAATTGCTGGTCGCTAAAAAAAGAGAAACAAGTCCTCAAAAGCGTTTGGGCAGAAAGCCTTTGAATAGGTCATTCGCGGAAAAAAGAACAAGATACAGCCAAAAAAGGAAAATTAGGCGCGGGTCTAACCTTCGCAATTCTAAAGCTTAAGGGTCTACTATTTGAGAGTATATGGTTTAAATGTCCTGGTTTTGAGTTTATTGGGTCTCATTTTTAAAGTTACAGGGTTATTGAGGTCTATTTTTTGAGGTTACAGGGTGTGGGAGTCTAAGGTTTCAGGGTTTAGGGTTTAAGAGTATCAGGTTTGAGGATTCCCCAACTGTATACCAAATTGGTAGGAATCGGTTGGTTTTCAAAAATTTTGTCCGCCATCTTGGATCCGCTATTTTGAATTTTGCAAATCCGACCTCAGATTCATGATCAGCAACCCAAAAAACCCCCATGTACCAAATTTGGTAAGAATCGGTTGAATTTTAATTTGAATTCGTTTTTGCATTCGAGAAGCACTATATCTGTCTGATTTATTGAGGTTAGAAAGAAAACGGAACTGTATGGCTTAATCCAACCGATGAATATTAGCTTAGCGTGCCCGAATACATATTAATACATCTTTCGATTCATGAAAAAGCTTGAATCAATTTTTTAGGAGTATATTTTTCTTAATTTTTACTAATTTTTACCTATTTTTTTGAGGTTAGAAAAAAATTGAGATGTGATGGCGATATTCTGACGTCAGATTCGTGATCAGCGGGCAAAAAATACTACGGATCTGATATATCGCATCAAAAGTATACCTCACTTTTTTTTTGTGGGGCTGTGTTGTTGCAGCTTCTATACCGTATAACATGACCGAGAGCACGTAGCATCTTAGCACTCTTGTTCTTAAGTTTAGTTGGAAGTTACAGAGTATGCTGCGCATTTTATTAAAGGTTCTTGGTGCTTTTTCAATTCGTGAGTGTATTTCAATGAGTGGTCCCAATTTTCACTAATTACGCTTCCTAAGTACGTTATTTTTGTTACCCTTTCCACTGTTTGTTGATGTATATATATATATATATATATATATATATATATATATATATATATATATATATATATATATATATATATATATATATATATGTATATATATACGTTGTCCGATCCCTACACCCCACTTCTTTCGATCCTGCCATTCTCCCTCATTGAGATTCCTATCACTCATCGCTCTCTTCACTCCCTCTCCCCAGCTGCGGCATCCATTCCGTTGCTTTCTTAGGTAATTTCTCATCTGCCATTCGTTGTACATGGCCATACCATATAAGTTGGTTCCTCTCAATATCCTTTATTATCGTTTCTTCTATCCCCATTTGTTGTATCACTTCATTCAGCACTCTCTCTATACGCGATACTCTGGCTGATCTTCTCAGAGCATCCATTTCAGTTGCCTCTAGGCAGTTTTTATTTTCGTGTTGTTAGTCTCCATGTCTCTGACCCATACAGTAAGTTACTCTTAATTAGTGAAACTTTCGTCTTTTCGTTATTTCTTTACTCCAAAAGACTCCGTTTAAGGACCCTATTATTTTTCTTGCTTGTATAATCCGGAACCTTATTTCTTTGTCATCTGTTCCCGTGGAATCAAAGATCGTGCCCAGATATTTGTATTCGTTACATGATGCAATGGTGTAGCTCGTGCCTAGATTCAAATTTGTATTGTTTGCTCCTATGCAAAAGTATTTTATTTTCTTTACATTATTTCAAGACACCAGGCTTCAAAAGTTTCTTTTAATTTGCGCGCCCTATATTCTAGATCAGGGGTGATCAAACGGTCGATCGCGATCGACTTGTCGATCGCGAGTGCTTTTTGAGTTGATCTCGAAAAAAAATTCCGATATAGAACTATTCACAGATTTTGTTTTAGGTAACTAAAACAAAATGTAATGAATAAACTACTAAAATTTATTCGATCCACAATTAGGCCAGAATAACCCCCTCATCACTTTCTTTTATCGTAATAACCCCTGCTAGCGGCAAAAGGCGGTACTTGTCAAAGAAAAGCCGCGTTTTTGATTCCCGCCGATTTTTTTTTCATTCCCGCCGATTTTTCTAGAAACTTCGGGCGGCGTGTTTGACGGGAACATTCGAGACTTCGTTCGCGACGAAATAAATGTTGCGCCTGCAGGAATAGAAGTCAGTCTCAGTTGTAACTTGAAGGCGATACATCGATACAAAGTTTATTAATAAATAGTCCAAAATAAGTTCGGCGAAGAAAAGTAAAACTTATCATTTTAATAACGATTGGGAGGAAGAATTTTTCTTTTGTATGGTAAAGGATAAGTGCATTTGTCTCATTTGCCGTGCGTCAGTTGCAATACCTAAGCATGGGAACTTAGAGAGGCATCATAAAACGGTTCATAAAAACTATGAAAAGGATTTTTCCGTCACAGAGTGAATTAAGAAAACGAAAAGTACGTGATTTGATAACTTGTTTGAAAAAAGAACAAACCATGTTCACAAGACCAGCCAAACAATCAAAAGCTGCAACGATCGCGTTATTTAAAATATCTCATATATTGGCCAAACACAAGAAACCATTTGATGATGGATTGGTTGTGAAGGAAGCATTTATTGAAGCGGGTGAGACTTTATTTGGAGATTTTAAAAATAAAACAGAGATTATGTCTGCTATTAGAGAACTTCAGTTATCTCGTCCGACTGTCACAATGCGTGTTGAAGTCATGAGTCAGGACATGGCAGATAAAATAAAACATGATATCATGGAATGTACATACTTTTCTTTACAATTCGACGAATCCACCGATATGACAGACACTGCCCAGCTGTGTATTTTTATTCGAATGGTATTCAATGACATGTGGCTAAGGAAGAGTTTTTGACAATGATTCCTCTGAAAGGAAAGACCCGTGGCGAAGATACATATGACGTTTCTTCAATTTTGTAACAAACTACAAGCTACCAATATATAAACTAGTGTGCATTACAACCGATGGAGCACCAGCAATGACTGGAAACAAAAACGGTTTTGTGGCATTGTGTCGAGCTAATGATGATTTCCCTTCATTTGTCTCCTTCCATTGTATTATACATCAACAAGTTTGGTGTTCAAAAGTTCTAAACATGGAGGAGATTATGGGCATTGCAATAAAAATTGTGAATTCTATCCGTGCACGTAACTTGCAACGGCGGCTCTTTAAATTGCAGTTGGAAGATAGTGAGTCAGCTGAACACACTGATTTAGTTCTTCACACGGACGTCAGGTGGTTGAGTCGCGGAAAATTCCTAGAAAGGTTTCAAGAATTATTGCCCGAAATAACAGCTTTTCTGGACGAAAGAGGTGATGACACTCAGATGCTGAAAAACGGAAAATGACTGACTGATTTGGCATTTTTGACAGACATCACAATGCATTTAAACATCATTAATTTGGAGCTTCAAGGTAAAGGAAAAACTATTATTGAGATGATTAGCGCAATAAGCGCATTCAAAAGTAAATTGCAACTTATGATAGATCAACTGAAAAGAAGGGATCTGAAAAATGTTGATTTATGATATTTATGAGGCAGAATTATCAAATACTTTGGGCCAGTTCGAAATACGTTTTTATGATTTCAGTAAATTGGCAAATATCGCATCATTTATGAGTTATCATTTTTTGTGTAAAAACACTGAGGAATTAGCTACTGAAATAGCAAGTCAGTTTAACATGGACTCATGTTCTGTTGAAAATGAGTTGAGTGCAGATTATATCAGACATACATCTCAAAGCCACAGCATCTGATACAAAATTCTGGTGTTTTATATCTGAAGATAAATATCCGAATCTAAGGCAAATCGCTCTTCAACTGACGACAATGTTTGGGTCAACTTACTTGTGCGAGTCTGCATTTTCTGAAATGAAGATAATTAAGTCAAAATATCGCAATCGACTAACTAACGAACATATGTCATCATGCTTGCGATTAGCACTCGGTAATTACGTACCATCTTATGAAAAGTATGCTGAGGACATGCAGTGCCACGCTTCAACATCCAAAGTCACTCTTTAGTTAAGTTTAGACACTAGAACTCGTTTGTTTTGTAAGAACCAATAAACTCGCAATTTTGAATAATTATGAGTTTTTTCATTGACATTTTAGAGCAGACCTACACTTACCTTGACTAAGAAAATGCATATTGTGCGGAAAACTCATATCTATGCCCCGATACACCCTACCTAGACGACAATCCTGCATCACACTTACTTGCAGCCTCTCAGAGTCGATCGATCGTAGTCTAACAATATTGAGGTAGATCGCCAGCAGTTCAAGTTTGAGCACCCCTGTTCTAGATCTTCTTTATCACCAGCTAAGACAGCCTGATCGTCTGCAAACTGAAATGTATACACTGTTGTGTTATCTATTAGGATCCCTATTCCTTGATATTTCCTCTTCCACACATGTAACGCTTTTTTATGTAAATTTGGAACGGGGTGGGCGAAATACAGCAGCCCTAACGCAATCCTTTGGTGACAGGAAAGGATTCCGATAATTTGTTACCTATTTTTACTCTAGATGTCGATTGAGAGTATAAATTTTTTACGGCCCTTATTAAAGGCTTATATTTGACTGCTGTAGTACTTCCCATAGTTTACTAGTTGGTATATTATCATGAGCCTTAGTTAAATCTACGAATAATATGTGGGTTTCTTGATTCGTGTCGTTTCTTTTTTCAATCATCTGTTTTATACAAAATATGTTATCACTGCATGATCTGCCACCTCTAAACCCATACTGTTCTTCTTCATATTCATTCCCTCTCTCTATTAGTTCTCTAAGCATTGTACCATATAACCTACTGAGCACACTGGTCACCGAAACTCCTCTATAATTTGCGCAGTCCTTCTTACTCCCTTTCTTATGGATTGAAGATATCTACGCTACCTTCCATTGTTCCGGGACTTCTTCCCCTTTCAGGCACTGATTTGTTGATGTACTTTAAAATTTATGTTTGTATTAGGTTTGTTTTTGTTTTATTCGTATTCAGTTTCATTCCATATTCCTCACATGCATCAACAATGAGTCTTTGTAGGCCTCCTTCACTGTACGCTAGAATGACAGTATCATCAGCATAGCGGAGGTTATTTACACACACACCATTAATATGTATATACAGTGACTCACAGCTTAAATAATGCAGTCGCTATAAGAAAAGACTAACTGGTCTCAGCGCCTCTTTATTTATTTGGAAAAAACAACTTATTGAAATTAAATTAGTAAAGAGTCTTCTAAAAAAATTATAAATTACTTTTTGTCTTAAATATGCCTTACTTAATTAACAATAAATAATTAATCAAATCATATGCAATTTTAACGTCACTGCTTAAATGATGCAAAATAACAACAGGGGTCAAAACTTATCGCATTTTAAAATTTACGAAGGCGGCGTTGCTTTGATTTCTTAGTGCAATTTTTTTTTTTAGTTTGACATTTTTTCATTCAATAAAACGAAATTGTTTAAGAATGGGTCGTCGAACTACAATTTCTGAGAGAAATTTAATTATTACTCATTACAGGAATGGCTACAGCCTAAGAGACATAGCCAAAATGGTAAATAAATGTCCGTCAACTGTTCAGCATATCATTGAACGTTACCGGAATGAAAATAGAGTCGAGAATAAGTCAAAGTTGGCTCCAAATAAGATCTTCAATGAACGTGAAGAAAGACGATGGATTTTAAGAGAGGTATCAAATAATCCAAAAAAAAGTGCGCCAAAGTTGTGCGCCGCGGCGGAAAGACAGTTTGGAAAAAGGTGTAACCCCAAAACAGTTCGACGGATCTTGCGAAATAATAATTTACATGGTCGAACTGCTAAGAATAAGCCTTTCATTAGCCAAAGAAATAGACGCGTGAGATTGGAATTTGCCAGAGAGCATATCAATAAAGACTTGAACTTCTGGAATTCAGTAATATTTGCTGATGAGACCAAAATAAACTTATTTGGGTCCGATGGAAAAATATCAGTGTGGAGAAAGCCTAACGAAGAATTAAAATTGAAAAATATGAAAGCTACGGTAAAGCACGGTGGAGGTGGAGTGATGTTATGGGGCTGTATGTCATCTGCAGGAGTAGGTAACATGCCTTTCGTCGAAGGGAATATGAATCAATATGTGTACTTGGATATACTAAGGCAGCATCTCGTCGCTAGTGCCCAGAAATTAAATATTGAAAACAATTATCGGTTCTATCACGACAATGATCCAAAGCACACGGCATTTCGAGTCCGCAGTTGGTTGCTTTATAACTGTCCAAATGTTATTAAAACACCAGCCCATTCACCAGACTTAAATGTAATTGAAAATTTGTGGCTGACATTAAAAAAATAAAGTAAATAGTGCCCCAATATCAAATAAAATTGAATGAAAAGTAAAAATTACTGAAGCATGGAACACTATTTCCCCGGAGTATACTAGAGAGTTAGTTGAATCAATGTCCAGAAGATTACAAGCCGTTATTGATAATGAGGGAGGCCCGACCAAATATTAGCAGGCTTATTTCAAATTCTACAGTTTGTTTTCTCTAATAATTTTGGTATATTGAATTTTGCATCATTTAAGCTGTGACGTTAAAATCGCATATAATTTAATTAATTATTTATTGTTAATTAAGTAAGGCATATTTAAGACAAAAAGTAATTCATACTTTTTTAGAAGACTCGTGATTAATTTAATTTCAATAAGTTGTTTTTTCCAAATAAATAAAGAGACACTGAGACCAGTTAGTCTTTTCTTATAGCGACTGCATCATTTAAGCTGTGAGTCACTGTATATACATATTAATGTTCGTGTAAATAACCTCCGCTATGCTGATGATACTGTCATTCTAGCGTACAGTAAAGGGGCCTACAAAGACTCATTGTTGATGCATGTGAGGAATATGGAATGAAACTGAATACGAACAAACAAAAACAATCCTAATACAAACATAAATTTTAAAGTACATCAACAAATCAGTGCCTGAAAGGGGGAAGACGTCCCGGAACAATGGAAGGTAGCGTAGATATCTTCAATCCATAAGAAAGGGAATAAGAAGGACTGCGCAAATTATAGGAGTTTCGGTGACCAGTGTGCTCAGTAGGTTATATGGTAGAATACTTAGAGATCTGATAGACAGAGAATGAAGATGAAGAAGAACAGAGTGGGTTTAGAGGTGGCAGATCATGCAGTGATATTTTGTATCAAACAAATGATTGAAAAAAGAAAGCCACGAATCAAGAAAATATTATTCGTAGATCTAACTAAGGATAATATACCAACTAGTAAATTATGGGAAGTACTACAGCTAATAAGCCACACACGCCGTAAAAAAGTTTATACTCCCAATCGACATCTAGAGTAAAAATAGGTAACAAATTATCGGAATCCTTTCCTGTCACCAAAGGATTGCGTTAGGGCTGCTGTATTTCGCCCACCCCGTTCCAAATTTACATAAAAAAGCGTTACATGTGTGGAAGAGGAAATGTCAAGGAATGGGGGATCCTAAAAGATAACACAACAGTGTATACATTTCAGTTTGCAGACGATCGGCTGTCTTAGCTGGTGATAAAGAAGATCTAGAATATATGGCGTGCAAACTAAAAGAAACTTTTGAAGACTGGAATCTTGAAATGAATGTAAAGAAAATAAAATACTTATGCATAGGAGCAAACAATACAAATTTGAATCTAGGCACAAACTACACCATTGCATCATGTAACGAATACAAATATCTGGGTACGATCTTTGATTCCACGGGAACAGATGACAAAGAAATAAGGTCCCGGATTATACAAGCAAGAAAAATAATAGGGTCCTTAAACGGAGTCTTGTGGAGTAAAGAAATAACGAAAAGACGAAAGTTTAACTAATTAAGAGTAACTTAATTGTATGGGTCAGAGACGAGACTAACAACACGAAATAAAAACTGCCTAGAGGCAACTGAAATGGATGCTCTGAGAAGATCAGCCAGAGTATCTCTCTTTACTAATTTAATTTCAATAAGTTGTTTTTTCCAAATAAATAAAGAGGCACTGAGACCAGTTAGTCTTTTCTTATAGCGACTGCATCATTTAAGCTGTGAGTCGTATGTATATATATATATATATATATATATATATATAAATATATATATATATATATATATATATATATATATATATATATATATATATATATATATATATATATATATATATATATATATATATATATATATAATGTATATAGTATATATATATATATATATATATATATATATATATATATATATATATATATGTGGTATATATATATATATATATATATATATATATATATATATATATGTGTATATATATATATGTATATATATATATATATATATATATATATATATATATATATATATATATATATATATATATGTATGTGTATGTGTGTATGCATAGTATATATATTATATATGTATATATAGTATATATAAGTATCTATATAATTTAGACAAAGGTCTTTCTTAGTTGTGGACTAAACCACCTTAACCATTTAGGTGCCTGATTTAGGTGATATTTTAGAATTATAAAACGTGCTCAAATAGGAGTTGACTCTCTGAAGACTGACTTAAATTATGCATTTTGATTGGCTAAGAACGTGACACCATCTACCATCTACTAAATCATACTTGCTAAAGTTGAAGTTAACTTAGACTGGAAATGTGTAAACTGGTTTAAAAACTAATATAACCCGAAGTTTCTTTTATGAAAAATACTCAATTTTCGTAATTAAATTCTTGTTTCCTCAACGCTGTTGGTCCGCTTTTAAAAATAATAGTAAAACAGTAAACATTTTCAAGGTGTCATACCGGTAAATACTTAAGTTAAACAGGTGCTAACTTACATTATTCAAAGTAAAAATTGACTCCAAACTTCGACCAAAACAGCCATTCACCTTGTCACAACACTATATAACAAATTATTATTCAATAACACTAAAGAATCACAAAAATAGAGACCAATCACCTGTAAACGAAGTCTTAGGAATCCATCTTAAATTTGCGAAATATGCCGAACGGTTTATCGAGCTTCTTCGTGGGTATCATATCAAAGGAACGAGCGGCCATCATGAATTCCTAATTTATCAAAGAACACCCATTCATGTTACAATGACCTTTTACTACGTCCTTCCTTGTAGTACTATGACGCCCCCCGCATAGTAAATTTTGAAATAATGAATGAATTAGCTTGTCATTATGAAATATAAAATAAAATGCAAATCGTAACGAAGCAAATTGAGAATTTCAAACATCCTAATCCCCATTAAAACACTTAAATAATTAGCTAAATATTCAATAAGATGAAAGAAAATATAAGGATTTTTTATTAATCATATGTATGTGTATGTATGTGTATGTATGTATGTATGTGTGTATGTGTGTGTGTATGTGTATGTGTATGTGTATGTGTATGTGTATGTGTATGAGATGTG
Organism: Pachyrhynchus sulphureomaculatus; assembly: GCA_019049505.1. Lineage (NCBI taxonomy): Eukaryota > Metazoa > Arthropoda > Insecta > Coleoptera > Curculionidae > Pachyrhynchus > Pachyrhynchus sulphureomaculatus. Next base: position 6,494,249 of record CM032452.1, on the reverse strand, counting down.
TATGTGTATGTGTATGTGTATGTGTACGGACATTGACGATCCCGAGGCACGTTGTGCTGTGTTGTGTTGTCCAGACTATGTGTAACAAAAACGCAATCTTAACGTGTTTATCGTGCCGAGAAGATGAATGGCTCAGCGTTTATGAGTCGCAAACGGTTCCCCCGGATACTGGGCTCCCTCCGGGAGTAAGTAGCCTTTCTGTGGCATCCAAGCACTGCCGCAGTCGACCCTTCTTTCCTAGGATACTGGTGGGAACACTATGTCGAATAATAATAATTATAATAGTGATAATGGCAGGGTGTTGAGGAGGCGGACCCCTGTCGTACAAATAGCTACAGCACCACCACAACAACAACAACCACAGACGATCCAAACAACCGCCTCAGCTGAAATTACTCCCGATAGTTTTACCAGATCCAACATTGTAGGTGATGGAAATTGCCTACACTTATATGGCCACCAAAACCATCATGAAAGACTCCGAGAGGTTGCTTTAAGATATATACAACAAAATTGGTCGGAACTTCACACATTTTCATTAATTGGGGACGACGATATGAAAAACTTCAATAACCACTATAACTATATGAAGAAAAATGGCACCTATGGAACAAGCCTAGAGATACTTGCTCTCTCGAAAACCCAGAATAGTAATTTTCATATCTTCTCAAAACAACGACGTACAAGAGATACAAAAATAACTTTTAGGGACAGACCAACAATAATAAGCACAAGAAAACACACTGAAACTATTTACCTTTTAGTAACAGGCAACCCAATGTCGAGACACTTTGAGCTTCTGACACCACAAAACCCTAAAAACATCCCAAACAACAGTAGACCAATAAAAGAAGCATCGGGCGAGCGACGTAACGGCAGCTCGACCAAAACGATGAAGACTTGGCAACTGAAAATGGACCTGCCAAAAGTGTTGTGTCGGCAAGTAAGCCGACACCTACCAAGGCGGGAAAATCAAAGCAACGAATGAGTTGCACCACATGAATCAACGAACACACCATGCGTTGCTATAATAAAATCACAAGTCCTGACAAAGAAATCACTGAGAAGAAAATCACTCGCCGCCTGGACCCACCACCATCAATCCCAAGCGCAACCGACGAAGTAATTAATTAAAAACTCCCGCAACGACAAAGAAATCGCAACAGCACAAAAGCAAAATTTAAATGGCAAATAAGAATAGAAAACAAAATCAACAACATCAGAAGAGATCTAGGACACCTTACCCAGTTTATACACGGGAAACGCGTCCAAACGAGTCACACAGGATATAGAAAAGATCAAACTACTTTGAAACAAAAATTATCTGTATATGCCACAAGACTCCGTAGATACAAAGAACCAAACGAGAGGAAAGACACCAACAACCTCTTCTGAAGAAGCGAAAAACAGTTCTACCGGAAAACTATGTACAACAAACAGACAGCACTGACCGAACCATCAAACAAACAAGAACTCACAGATCATTGGAAAAGTATCTGGTCAGAACCCAAACTACCCAATAATAACACCCTCTGGATCAAAGCCGAAGAAGACAAACATAAACATATGACAGAACAGGAAAATTCCACATTAACTACTGTGGGACCAAAGAGCATGATGAGGCACCTGGATGCAAAAAATTCCGGAGGTAAAATAGCCCCCCGTTCGGTTCTCAGGATGGGGGCTGTTCGGGGGCGTCGACATACAGACATCATAATTTTAAAATAGATTTTTGCAACATACGAGGTTTAAACTCGAACATAAATTCAGTACATCAACACCTGCAATCAAATAAACCTCATGTACTCGCTATATGTGAAACCAAAGTCAGTCCATCGACCAGCACGGCCAACTATCTTTATCCTGGGTACGACTTCTATTCCCTATATAGGCGCAACTTTGGAATCTGTCTTTTTGTCAGAAGCGACCTCTCTTGTCAACGAGAAGAGGCTCTGGAGCGCCCAAACTTTGATGTTATGTGGTTAAAAATAGCGACTCAACAAACCACAAGGTTCATCTGTATCCTGTATCGACCACCAAGTGATACCAATTTTCGAATACTTTTCGCTTTTCCTACAGACACCATCAATAATTTACAAATTAACTATCCAAGTGCCGAAATTGCCATCCTGGGCGACTTTAATGTCCACAATATCAACTGGCTTAAATATTCAAATACTACCTACGAACAAGGTAGTGAAGCTGAATCATTCTCAATCAGTTGTGGCTTAACTCAGCTTATTGACGAACCAATACCGATCCCTGATCGAGACGGAGAGTTCTCCAGTCTTCTTGATCTGTTTTTAACCACCAATCCGGAGATTTACACGGTCACCGCAAATCCGCCGTTAGGTTTTTCCGACCATAAAATGCTTTCGATATCGAGTATCCTGCCAATCAGTGACAGAGAGGCGCCTAGATCGCGCAAGATTTGGCACTACAAATCTGCTAAATGGAAAGATCTCATGGAATATTTTCGAACTTTCCCTTCGATGGACGTTTGTTTTTGATACGACAACCCATCTGCCGGCGCCAGGGAGGTCTCCGATTGTTATTTTGGCTGGCATGGAAGCTTACATCCCTTTTTCGAAGAAATTCCCCTCCAATGGCAAGCCTTGGTTTGACCGAAAATGCAAAAAAGCTGTTGCTTCTAAACATATTGCCTACCGACGATGGCGTGAAAATCCTAACACCATAAATCGTAACACCTTTGTTAATGCCCGGAATAGGTGCAAAGGAATTATCGACGAAACCAAGGAAGCACACAATCAACGAATTAGAAACAAACTTCTCGCTTTTCCCAACAATTCCAGGTCCTTTTGGGCAGTCGCTAAGGCAGTTAATCAAAATTTCACCAAATCTACCATACCACCCCTCACACGGCCAGATAATTTCATTGCAACCACACCTGTTGAAAGAGCGAACTTGTTGGCTGAACTCTTTGCTTCACATTCTACTGTCGATTTCCAAGGAAAAACACCACCTACTCTTCCCATATTGCAGTCAAAGATGCTGATGTTATCTTCAGACAGCGTATCTATGTACTGTCATCTGCAAAGCTGTAGATTGGATTCCCGGTCTTTTCCAGCAGATCCATAATGTAAATGAGAAAGAGAGTACGAGACATTATGGAGCCTTGGGACACACCGGCGTTAACAGTAAAGGTGTTAGAAAGAAATCCGTCGACTGCGACTCGTAAAGAACGCTCTCTGAGGAAACATGAGAGCCACAAACAGAACTTTTCAGACATACCATAAGAGCGTAGCTTAGCCAACAGTCCATCGTGCCAAACACGGCCGAATGCCTTGGATATGTCAAGGACAACCGTTCGACGTTCTCCGAAGTATTCAATTGCGTTGTTCCAAACATGTGTTACATAAGTCAGAAGATCTCCTGTTGGTCTATGTTTACGAAAGCCATATTGGTGATCGCTAATAATATTGAATCCTTCAAGGTATTTTAGAAGATACTGATTGACAGCCTTTTCCATGACTTTCGATATTATTGAAAGCAGTGCGACTGCTCGGTAGTTGTTTGGCAAGGTCTTCTTGCCTTTTTTAGGTATCGGCTGAACTGTTGCACATTTCCAGCAGGAAGGAAATATTTCCTTTCTGTATAGGTTAAAAAGTCTACAGAAAACTGGTGTTAGTTCCCTTGCACAGTTTTTGAGAACTATGGCAGGTATTCCGTCAGCGCCAGAAGCTTTTTTGGTGTCTAGTTTCATTAAAATACGTTTTATGATACGCTGTTTGAAGACAACATCAGGCATCCTTGACTGCACTATGGGAATAGTAAGTGGTGTTTTTCCTTGGAAATCGGCAGTAGAATGTGAAGCAAACAGTTCTGCCAACAAGTTTGCTTTCTCAACAGGTAGCGCTGCAATAGAACTATCTAGCCGTGTGAGTGGTGGATTTGGTGAAATTTTGACCAACTGCCTTAGCGACTGACCAAAAGGATCTGGAATTGTTGGGACAAGCGAGAAGTTTGTTTCTAATTCGCTGATTGTGTGCCTCCTTGGTTTCGTCGATAATTTCTTTGCATCTGTTCCCGGCACGACCAAAGGTATTACTATTTATGGTGTTAGGCTTTTTATGCCATTGTCGGTAGGCAAGATGTTTAGAAGCAACAGCTTTTTTGCATTTTCGGTCAAACCAAGACTTGCCGGTAGGACATTTCTTCGAAAATGGAATGTAAGCTTCCATATCAGCTAAGATAACATCAGAAACCTCCCTGACGCAGTCAGATGGGTCGTCGGATCGAAAACCAACGTTTAACCAAGGGAAAGTTCGAAAATATTCCGTGAGATCTTCCCATTTAGCAGATTTATAATGCCAAATCTTGCGCGGTTTAGGCGCCTCTCTGTCACTGACTGGTAGGACACTCGATGTCGAAAGCAGTTTATGATTGGAAGAACCCAACGGCGAATTTACGGTGACCTTGTAAATCTCCATATTGGTGGTTAAAAACAGATCAAGAAGACTGGCGAACTCCCCGGCTCTATCAGGGGTCCGTGTTGGTTCGTCAATAAGCTGAGTTAAGCCACAACTGATTGAGAGTGATTCAACTTCACGACCTTGTTCGTCGGTAGTATTTGAATATTTAAGCCAGTTGATGTTGTGGACATTAAAGTCGCCCAGGATGACAATTTCAGCATTTGGATAGCTAATTTGTAAATGATCGATGGTGTCTGCAAGAGAAGCAAAAAGTGTTCTAAAGTTAGTATCACTTGGCGGTGGATAGAGGATGCAGATGAATCTTGTGGTTTGTTGAGTCGTTATTTTAACCACATAACATCAAAGTTAGGGGGTTCCAGAGCCTCATCTCGTTGGCAAGAGAGGTCGCTTCTGACAAAAAGACAGATTCCAAAGTTACGCCTAAATCGGGAATAGAAGTCGTACCCAGGATAAAGATAGTTGACTGTGCTGGTCGATGAACTGACCTTGGTTTCTTACTTGTTCGGATCAGTTTGTATGTCTACACAGTCTTTTGAAGAATCAACTGCATAGAAAAGTTTAAGATCGTCAGCGTACAGTAAACATTTACATTTCCGAAAGGCAGAGGTAACAGTAAAGGTAGTAGATCAGAAAATCACATTGAAATTTTTTGTATTTCATCACGTTTCACAGTTACTAGATTACGAAAGACGTAATCCCAAATTCCTGTCGGTCTATCAGTCTAGTGACAGAATACCCCCCAAATGAAATGTGGTGTGGATTTCAAAGAGTAACCGTAAAAAAAGTGTGAATTTTAGCCCGTTTTTTCAAACCTTCCTAACTTGAGGATACAAAAAGCAAATTTAACGCAAAAGGTCTTAAAATCTAGAAGGATATGTTTTTCAATTTTTTATTTAGGGGTAACTACCCCTTGTTTTGGGGGTTAAAAGTCAAAAAGGTGAAAATAAATAAGATTTTTCCCCAATATTAAAAGTTATTTTTAGTGTTCCGTACGGAACACTTATAAGATTACTTCGGTGTCTGTCTGTCTGTCCGTCTGTCTGTCTGTCCGTCTGGTATGTCTGTCCGTCTGTCTGTCTGTCTGTCACACCCGATTTTCTCCGAAACTATTTGTTATAGAAAGTTGAAATTTAGTAATAATATAATACAATTGATGGCCTCATCACAGCCGTGTAGTTATGGCTCTAGCATACGTGCTGCAGGGAAGAAGTCCCTAAAGCGCTACAAGAACGACACGTATGCGGAAAAAAATAAAAAAAAAAAAAGCGATTCACGTTGTTCTTGAATCGCTGCAAATTGTACTCGGTGGGAAACACAGTCCCGGGCAAACCATTCCGAAGGGATGATGTTCTCCATATAAAAAACCGCTTGAAAAGCGTTGTACGAGGAGTAACAAGCTGAACCTCATACGGATGTGAAGTATTAGCGCGACGTGTACTTCTAACATGCACCGCTCTGGGAGGAATTAAGCGGGCCACAACCTTCGAACACTTTCCATGAAAATACTTGTAGAACAGGCTCAAGTCGCCAACCGTTCTTAGATGTTCCAGCGAATCAAGGCCGCCGGTCAGTTCCGGGTCTCCAGTCAGACGAACAGCTCTTCTCTGAATAGAATCCAACAAATGCAGTGTGTGTTTGGGAGCAGAGCCCCAAACATGAGAGCAGTATTCCATTGTTTGTCGAATTTGAGCTTTGTAAAGAATTAACAGTTGTTGTGGAGTGTAAAGCTTTCTGGTTCGAAATAATATTCCCAACTTTTGAGAAGCTCTCCTTGCTATGCCTGCAACATGTTCATGCCAAGACATATTTGCTCCCAAATTAACGCCCAACAAATTTAGTGACGATGTTAGAGGAATGGAGTGCCCCGACATAACTATGTCGGGTTCAGCAACGTTAACTTTTTTAGAGAAAAACTGCCGCTTGGGTTTTTGTAGCGTTAAATTCCACTTGGTTACTGTCACCCCAAGTTAGAATTTCTTCCAGGTCTTTGTTAAGTTGAATAACTTCCTGCTGTCTGCGGATATTCGTCTGAGTAGCCGATGTCCGAGCGTTCAAAGTGAATGAAGAGATAAGCGTACTGTCATCTACAAAGCTGTAGATTGGATTCTCGGTCTTTTCCAGCAGATCGTTAATGTAAATGAGAAAAAGAGTAGGAGACAGTATGGAGCCTTGAGGTACACCGGCGTTGAGAGTGAAGGTGTTAGAAAAAAATCCGTCGACTGCCAGTCGTAAAGAATGCTCTCTGAGGAAACATGAGAGCCACAAACAGAACTTTTCAGACATACCATAAGAGTGTAGCTTAACCAACAGCCCATCGTGCCAAACACGGTCGAATGCCTTGGATATGTCAAGAGCAACCGCTCGAGATTCTCCAAAGTGTTCAATTGCGTTGTTCCAAACGTGTGTTACATAAGTTAGAAGATCTCCTATTGATCTATTTTTACGAAAGCTATATTGATAATCGCTAATAATGATGAATCCTTCAAGATATTTTAGAAGATGCTGATTGATAGGCAAGATCTTCTTGCCTTTTTTAGGTATCGGCTGAACTGTGGCACATTTCCAGCAGGAAGGAAATATTCTCTTTCTGTAGGATAGGTTGAAAAGTCTACAGAAAACTGGTGTTACTTCCCTCGCACAGTTTTTGAGAACTATGGCAGGTATTCCGTCAGCGCCAGAAGCTTTGTTGGTGTCTAGCTTTATTAAAATACGTATGGAAATTATGAAATGCGAAAAGAGCCCTATTTCTCACAGTTTTCTACCGAACTAAACCTCCGTTGTAACGTCTCGTTGCGGCGTTATTTTTTATAGCCCCAACTTTCTTTATTTTTAATAAATATTTTATTTATTAAATAGAAGTCGTTATTTGCCCCTTATCTTAATTTTGAGAATGGATTGAGTGGATATTAATACTAATAGAGAACAGAATTAAGATATCAGCAAGCTCGTTTTGTTTAGAGAGATTATTGATAAGAGGTAATTTTTGTACGTCTTTTGAAAATAGTCTCTATAGTTGTTAAAATTTGGCTGTACAGATTGGGGCACCATTCATTTTAGGATAAAAAGAATCTAAGTTCAGCTCAAAAAATGAAAAAAATACTGAAGAGTTATTTAGTTGTTGAAATAAAATTAATTTACGTACAACCGTTGCGTCCTGAAAGAAAGAGCAGGGGTTTAGTGAGACACTACACATTTAAATAAAGAAGGGTATATTAACAAAATAAAAATTCCTACTTTTATTACACTCTTAAAATTTCATCTACTAAATAAAAATCCCTTATGTCATGAGAGTGTACACTATTGCATAGAGTCTTTAAGTTAGGATTATTAAGTTTTTAATAAAAGGCTTGATAAAACACGATATTAAAAGTGGATGAAATTAACCCCGCGAGTTACACGTGTTGAGTAGTCGTGGGAAACACACTTGTAGACAGGAAATGAGATATTTAGACTGGTGTGCTTATGACTTACTGATTGGTTTCTCCTCGTGGGTTTTCCATAAATTACTTGGCCTCTCCTGGTGAGATTTTCATAAAAATATTGTCTCGGCCACTACCATCCTAGTTTCATTTGGGTAACGAAACACTGTTTGACCCGAAATGCCTGAGGATGAGCAGGATATTTCAAGAAAGGAAAAAAGCCTTAAACGTGAGAGCTAGAAACCGTTACTGTACTACTATATCACTAAAAAAAACACACTGGCGTGCTGGAAAAGAAAGCCACTAAGGCCTACTGACGAAAAAAAGCCGTTACTGCTTCATGGTGGAAAAGTCATTCAAAATTCGAAATGGCTGCTTAGATATCTTAGTCCCTTCTCCTTGGGTCACTTCCTGACGTGCAAATCTCGACGCATTCAATGCGAACTAAATAAGTCAAGTTGGCAACATGCGTTACACACTGCCGGTTTAAATTAAACTGCTCAAAAATTTAAAACACTGTTTTAAGCTACACTGCTCAAAAATCGAAATCACTGCAATAAATATAAAAATGTAATAAAATATAAATTATAGGAAGAAAAAACAGCGTCTTAAGATGATCTTAAAATCTAGGAAAAAATGAATGTTACACCGTCTATGATTCTCATACGAGTCAATAACAATCGTAGTATAAATAGGTTAGTTTTTATTTTACATCAGTCAATCATCGCCTCTGATGATGCTAACATAGTTAGCGAGACGAGCGTGGAGGGCAGAAATAAAGTATATGGTGTAGTAATGAAACCTATTGTGTCTGATTTTTATTACATTGTTAAAATTTAAATAACCTTATGTTATAGGTAATATTTTACCAAAAGTAGAAGTTAACACAAGAATAGTAGGAGGACAGGAGGTAGACGTAACAAACCGTAAATACCAAGTCTCAATTCAGTATGCGGGAATACATTTCTGTGGGGGTGCACTGATTACACCTGATACTGTTCTCACTGCTGGTCATTGTTTTGGCACAAGGTAGGAATTAGTTGTATAAACACAGATAAAATTATTATTAACAATGAATATTAAATAAATTTTAGTAGCCTAATTTAAGATACAATTACAAAAGAAGAACCTCTATGTTGATAACAAAAAATAGGGTAACTGATTTTGATCATGGACTAACATGGCGACAGTTATGCGGGGTTACCATGTAGGTGTTGTTGACACCATTAGAAAAAAATTAACAGAAACTTCTTTAAAATCTAATACAGTTATATTACATAGGGTTAGCAATAAAACTCACTTTAAGTAAGTTAAAGGACTAATAAAAATAGAGACATAAAATTGCGCATTGTTAGAAAATTAGCACTACAATATTGCTGCCCAGGTTACGAGTTAAACAGGTATCAGCAAACTACAGAGGAATGAATCTTCGTACAACATCTCTTAAATAGAACTAACACTTTTCCTAGGCAGAGAAATACCAAGAGTTTAGAGAGGAAGATCTTGTACGGGTAAGATAAAAATAAAATCAAAACAATATAAAAGACTGCATCCTTATGTTTTATTGACTTAGCGGTTTTCCTTTGATATTCAGGACAGATTTTTCTCAAAAATCAATTCCTTTGATGGACAATCAATCTACCGACCTCGAATTATCATTTTTGCCCTAGGTTATTCAAAAATTGTAGACATCTTCGGCGTTACTCAGGATACACGACATGGAGGTAGTGTCTGCTGGTATCACTTTGTGTGTGTGTATGTCTGTCTGTGTGTATGTGATATATGTATGTATGTGTGTATATGTGTATGTATGTGTATGTGCTGTGTATATGTGTATCTGTCTGTCTATCTGGTGTTTCCTTCCGAATCACGGAATTGTCACTCTATATCAATTCGATCGCATTTACCCGGTTTAAGCAAATGTCTTGCTTCTGGAAGAAGGTCTTGGACTCTTTTATCAGTTACGTGTCTAAATTCCAGACTATAAGTATCGGATGATACGAACATAAATCTCATTATGTCCTCATTTGTAAGTTCTGGTTTACTCTTCCTAGCGTTGTCTTCTCGGCATCTTTTAAAATTCTTATTTCGGCCTTTTTATAATTCTTCTGATAAAATAATGGATATGGAGAAGGAGTCTATCACAGCTGATCCATGAATCAGAATTAAATGACCAGAGGAAGGCATAGGACTCCATGAGTACTTTTGTACGTAAGATTTTGCTGTTTTAATTTATTCGAATCAACTACTGTACTAACCTGAACTAACGTCAGCAACTTTCCCATAATTTTGGAAGAATTTTCTTGCTGTATTTCCGTCATTGGTGTTACCTTCTCCTTGTTTGTAACTCATTTTTAAAAGTCTTTTGAATTAGCTGTTGTACTCACTAGTAATTTCTCTTCCTCGGTTAGTTTTGCATTACATTCTTTTATTGGAAGTTTGTATGCCAAGTGAAATACCCATTCCATATTTCTTATCCAAGCATACAACGATGAGAGACTGTATCTATAGGCTTCTTGCTTTGCTGGTATTTCAATATTTCCTCCAGATTATTGATCTCCTTCGGAAGAGCATCGCATATACAATATCTTGGTGAAAACGCGGTCTCTACATTATAGCTTGGCGAACCTTGCCATCTAACATTATACAGAAAAGGGTATGCTTGATTATAATTTTTATTTTATTTAAGATAATTTTAATAGGTGAAAGTTTGTCAGATTGTATTAGCAGATGTCTCTTTCTGATATGCAAATTTAATTGGTCTGCAGAATCTGGTAGAAGAGGGATTATCATTTTGCTAGAAATTAAATGTCGCTCTCCTATCTTGGATAAATTCTAACGATAAAGTAACCATACACATGAGGCAAACACTCTTATTTTCTAGACTTTTAGCTTCAGTAAACGCTTGTCTCTATTGTGTAAATCCTGAAGTTCCATCACAACCACACTTCGATATCAACTCAAGACGAATTATTCGTTTTTCAAAAATTGATTTTTTCATTTCATCAATCTCTAGAATTCTGTTGACTTTATGACCAACAACAAATTATAATTGTGAATAAGCACCAGTTTCTGTTTTTACGAAACTTAGTCGGCACTTTGTTTTAACTCTAGTTATGTTTCGATATTCAGGTAGAACATCTATACCTTTCTCAAGGAGAGTTTGTCTAATAATGCTGTATTAATTCTTTGTTAACTTTACATCTATAACTAATCCCAATGCTTCGTCAGTAGATAAAATTGTTTTTTTTACTTTCATTATATTGAATATCATGCGGATCACTATCAGCTTTATTGGAGCTATCTGAAATATGAGTTTTCTTGACGCAAGCATTTAATAAATCAACCATGGGAATATTACTCAGGATTTCGTTAATCTTTCTCTTCTTGTTACAATCACTAACATTTTTAAACGATTTCGCTATCTTAGGACCTGAAGCTGATACATGAAAGTTAAAGAATTCGTGCAACCATTTTGAGTTATTCATATGAAACCCAATTCTTTTAATAAAAACTAATTTTTCCATTTCTTCAAGAAAATCGATAGGAAAAGACAATATAACTTGATTTTGAGGAACTCTTGTGCATGGATTGGAATATTATACTCTTTATTCAGATAAAACGAAAGCCCCCCCCCCCCAAAAAAAAAAAAAATCCAGAAGAATACTGCTGTCCTTGGTTTTCGACTAAAAGAATGGAAGCGAATTGCTCATGCTTCACTAAGATATTCATTGTCAAAATATTCAGTAAAAATCATGGACAACTTTATGAAAAAGAAATAATTATAAGGTCCTCTGAAATCCCAGAAAAAAAATGTTGTAATGAATTTTGGGATATATATTTTTTAGTGTTCCGTACGGAACACTTATAAGATCACTTCGGTGTCTGTCTGTCTGTCACACCCGATTTTTTCTCCGAAAATATTTGTCATAGAAAGTTGAAATTTGGTAGTAATATAGGAATTGATGGCCTCATCAGAGCCATGTAGTTTTGAAAGTTAAATTTTGACTTAAGGGGTTAGTTTTGGGGAGTGAAATCGGAAGTGAAAAAAAAAAATTTTTACTAGGTAATCAAGTGTGGTGTCAACTTGATGAAAACACGAGTAAAATATATATATATATATATATATATATATATATATATATATATATATATATATATATATATATATATGTATATATATATATACTGTAATACTTGCGCGCACTTTTCTTTGTATTATTTTTAAAAAATCGCGAAAAATCGCTGTCCACCCGCCTTATCTCGGAAAGTACTTATCAAAAAATTTTGAAAAAATTCTGGAATATTCTCTACGGGGTGTAGATTGAACGAAAATTATCACGAGTGCATTACCTGTAATAATTTATCTGGTATATAAAAAAAACAGAAATTTCAAGGTCATCAATTTTCAGTAAAGATTGGAAATAAATTTTGTTGAAAACTTATTTGGGGTGTGTTTTGTGAAGTCACTGATCATTTTATATCACCGTAACATAAATTTTGACTTAAAGGCTTCGTTTTGAGGGGTGAAATCGGAAGTGAAAAAAAATTTTTTTTACTAGGTCATCGAGTGTGGTGTCAAATGAAAGCTTGTGAAAACACGAGTAAAAAATATGTATATATAATGTAATACTTGCGCACAATTTTCTTCGTATTACTTTTAAAAAATCGTGAAAAATCGCTGTCCCCTACCTTATCTCGAAAAGTACTGATCAAAAAATTTTGAAAAAATCCTGGAATATTCTCCACGGGGTATAGATTGAACGAAAATTATCATTACCTTTAATAATTTATCTGGTACATAAAAAAAAACAAAATTTCAGGTCACCAGTTTTCAGTAAAGATTGGAAACAAACTTTGTTGAAAACTCATTTGGGGTGTGTTTTGTGAAGTCACTGATCATTTTATACCACCCTAACAAAATTTTTTATTTTAAAAACAATCAACGTACGGAACACTAATTGTGCAAGTTCAACTTGCACTTGACCGGTTATTCTTTTTCAAGATTACTGGAAAAGTACAAACAATGACGATAAAATTTGATAAAAATGAAGATGTCCTAATCTTGCTAAATCAGCAAGAAACTGCAGCGAATTTTCTGATATAGGAAATTTCAGAATCTGGGTAAAGGTTACAAAATCTAATTAATATATTTTTTTTTCATTTCAAACACTTTAATCACTAAAATGGTAAAACGTATTGAAATTAGGAAATTATTTAAAATATTAATATACATAAAGTTGTTCCATATTGACTGTACAAAGTTAATGATTTTTATTTTTGAATAAGAAAAAAATCAAAAAATTATATAATAATCTTGAATTAAATTAATGTAAATTTCAGGGAATTCAAATCTCCGCAAATGATAAAATATTAATTCAAACAATTCAAATTTTCTCTAGATAGCAAGATTTAGAACTTTATTTAGATTAGTAGCGATTGGTGAAAATTAGCAAATATTCTACCAAATTTACCTAAGATTTGCCCAAATTTAATCGAAACTACTTGAATTTGCTCAGATGCGCGGAAAATTTTTCTGATAAATTTAAGTAAATTTATTTCATAAGTTAACGATTTCTTTAAATTGCAAATTATTTCTTCGACTCAATAATAATGAAATCATTTAGATTTAATGGGATTCTTCTACATCGGGAGTGTCCTGCAATAAATTTGCGGTAATTTTCGCTAATCTAATACCAGGATATTTCTACATTCATTCATGATTATTCCTCGATATCCTGACAATGAATATTATAGTAAAATTTCAAAAATTCTTTCTTCTTTTAAAGTCTAAAACTAAAAACAGCAGTATTCTGTGTAGGTACATGAGTTATCGCAGGCAGTGCACACAATTACACACACACACACACACATACACACACACACACACACGCACGCACACACACACCCACACACCCACCCACCCACACACCCGCACACGCACATCCACACATGCACACCCGCACACGCAGACCCGCACACGCACACCCGCACGCACGCGCACAGGCACACACACACACACACACACGCACACCCGCACACGCACACATGCACACACGCACAGCCGCACACGCACACCCGCACTCGGACACCCACACACGCACAGCCGCACACGCACACCCGCACACGCACACCCGCACACCCGCACACCCGCACACCCGCACACGCACACACACACACGCACGCACGCACGCGCACGCACCCGCACACGCACACACGCACACACGCACACACGCACCCGCACATCCGCAAACGCACACCCGCACACGCGCACCCGCACACGCACACCCGCACACGCACACCCGGATGCACACGCACACATACACACTCACGCACGCATTCACACACACACACACACACATACATACAGACAGACACACACACACACAAACACACACACGCACACACACACACACACACACACACACCCACACACTCACACACACACACATAAAGGGATACCAGCAGATACTACCTCCATGTGTGTATCCTGGGGGTTTTATTTTTGTTTCTTTATAACACAGGCCAACAAAAAAATATTTGTAAAAACTTTTTAAACCAATACATCTAAGCGTTATGTATTTTTGGGTGCTGAAACCGTATCTGGTATCAGTTTTTTTGTATCACCCACAGTTCTCTTACAATATGACATCGATTAAATTTCAAAATAGGGTTCATGGCAGTAAACCGAATCCTCTTTCTGCTTGAAAAACTGAGCAAACTGTTGATCTCTTGTTCTATAATGGTAATTCCATTATAGAACAAGATTTCAGATTCCAATAAATGTTTTTCTTTCAGCCTAGAACCAAGCAATTCTGCTTTTTCCTTAGTTAAACCCAAATCTCTCACTAAATCATTTAACTCAGCTTGTGTAAACAACTGTGGTTTTAAATTTTCTAGAGAACATTGAAGCTCATCATCATCCGGTTGACTTTCATTAAATTCGGGACTGGACTGTAAAACACCATCAATAGACTGAGGTGGCTCAGGAACAGGAAGTCCCGGTCCATGTCCTACCGGCGGATTAGCCGAAGTAAAGTTAGGATAGACAATTACTTTCTTATTTTTGGAGTTTTATCAAGAAACATCGACGCTGCAAAAATAACAATCATTTGAATGATTTCTTGCTCTCTTCATACCATGGGTACTGCAAATCTAAAAGCTTTCTTTTCTTTCTTATACCATTTCTTAAGATCCTCGACACAAACATAACATACTTTGTGAGGAGCCTAACATTTTTCTTCATTACCGATTTCTACACCAAAATATGCAAAGTAGTATACTTTTTTTACAAAGTCAGTAATGTTTCTTTGATGTTTTTTCAATACAAACTCACCACAGATATATCAAAAAGTATTGGGAGAGTTTTTACAACCACGATTAGCCATACTTTGAGTGTGAATTAAAGCACATGGGTTCAACACTGCAATGCGAGCTTATATTAACTGGAAGAAAACAAACAGCTGCGACATTTATCGGAACTGCCAACCCAATAACACTTGATTTTACTGTCAACCTTATAAAATTCCGATTTTGTTGCCAACTTCATAACATTCGAATGATAAAAAATAAACTTTTCACATTTTGAATATTAAAATGTGAAAAATTGGTGGATTATACGACTTTTTTATTATTATTTTCGCACTCAGCCCACCAAAAAAACATCGGAATCAGGTAAAATTATTAAAAAAGTTTTTTCATCGTCAGTTTGTGTAATTTGTAAGGCTTAAAACGAAATTTTTGTTTGCGTGATTTTAACCGGCATACTGTTAATTACAAATATTTAATAAAATATAGTATTTAAAAAAAATCTTAGTGCATATATCATTAATATACCTTAAAATTTCAATATAAGAATAATTAAAAATACCCACATTGTTTGTGGTATTTAAAAATTGAGTTTTAAAATAACAAAATTTTCCTTGCAGTAGTGCGCCGCCGCACAATGGGGCGAATGCGTTATTTTTCGGTCATTTGCTTATAACTTCCACATTTGTTATTGGAATGACTTCAAACTTAATACACATAATGTACGATTAATATATGTTCAGTATATGAAATAAAAATCATACTATGTACTGTTATCGCGTGCGCGATAAAGCGTAAAGATGATTATTTCAAAATACTAGACAACAAATTGAAAAATTTTTCGATTACATGAGTGCGAATAGTCATTTTCAATGTATTTTTGCGTGCTGAACACGAATCCGTTGTCCAAATTTGGCTACCGCGTCGTAATTTTGAGAAAACCGACGGAAATTTGCAAAAAACGACGGTTTCAAGGATTTTCATGACAACACAGGAATAAATATTTTTCTCATAAATTTCGTTAATACTACGCGTAAATATCAACATTTAGCTTTAAAATGCCTTTTGTTTCGTTTTTTTTGGTGAATTTTTTTTATTTTCGAGGTATAGCTAAAATTAGAAACACTGGTTGCGCTTACACAACATTAATATCATTGTCTCGTGTTACGATTGTCCTACGCATGCGACATGTAACGGAACATTAACCCATCAAAATACACTCATGAAGCGAATAACATTTCGAATATCAATTATCTACTCTTAGCGTTACCCAGGATCAACGACGTGGACGTGACAGATATTTGATCCCTCAGGGTGCTTGATTTTTGTGAGTCCCCTTGCCTCTCACATTTGTACTTCTTTTTTTAATCATCGTAATCTGTATCATCATCACTGAAATGTAATAGATGTTTTACATCTTCGGACAATTCTTTCTTCTTACGTTCCATCAATTTTCGCGAATTAGATATTATCGGATCTGAAGCAATCATCAAATTATTAAAAATATCTTCACTATTATATATTCCAGACATTCTTCGCGAATGGTTTTCTCTATATTTTCTGAAATATTTGTAATTTGCTTCCTGAGCATCTTCAGATAATTGCCATATTGGCACGATAGCATTTGTTATAATATCGCTGCCATGAATCAATAACTTGTGGATTGGCACTGGCATGTAGTACCATGGGTATAGTGATACAAATATTTCAGCAGTTCTAAAAGCGTAAGATTCGAACTCAATCACGTTAATTTTTTTACCACTAGCGATTGCTTGCAATAGAACTCCAAATCTGGTTATCAAATTTTCGTCTATACCTGTAATGGCAGCTGATAACTGTGGATTGGCAAAAAATTTCCTGCCAGTGTTGCCATCATTGGATGTACCCTTCCCTTGTTTTACAAAGTCTACCAAAAGTCCGGTTCTCGTTCTGAAAGCAGTCTGTATCTCGCGTTTTCTTTGCTCCACTTCTCGTTTATGATTTTCATTCCTTACTGCCCAACATTTGATATTAATTTTATACGATATGTGTAATAAGCATTCGAAACATCGAATCCAGCAATGTAAGGAAGAAAGTCCGAACGATGCATCGTTTATAATCTGCTGAATAGTTTTGATTCTGTGAATAATTATCTTTACATGAATTATCTTTACGCTTTATCGTGCTCGTGATAATAAATTATTTGATTTTGATTTCATATTTCTGAAAATATATAAATCGTACATTATGTATATTAAATTGAAGTCATTGCATTGACAAATGTCGAAGTTATGAGCAAAAGACCGAAAAATGTCGCATTTGTCTCACTATGGCGCGCGATGTAAGCAAACACTCGCATTGAGATCGAAATTTCAAAGTAGTCAAGCCGCGTTGCCGAAAAAAGGCAACAAGAGTTTAATTGCCCTTTTTTTAGAAGTGTATACTTCATAAGAAATGAGGAGTATATCGTCATTTTTTCATTACATTGGAATATTCCCCGAGAGAATGGCTGAGTGGAGAACGTTAGAACAAGTCGGGGGAACTTTAATGTCCATTTTTTTACCAAAGGGGGACGAAGGGGGATAAAAATGGGATATTTCCGGAAACTAGAGACTTTGCCCTATCAGATAGTGAAAGCGCCATCTCATTCCACCTCATTCCAAAAACTTTATACATCTTTGAATATGGAAGTAAGAATAATTTTTTGTGTCGAATATGTCAAATGTTTATTAATATATTGTAGCACTCTAATGACGTTACACTAAGATTAATTTGTTGTTTGAAACCTAATAAACAAGTTCTAGTAAGCGTTTAACTCATATTGGTAGTTATGTTTTCCACAGAGAATTTAGAATGTAATTTCTCGAATTACAGAAATTCCAACATTGACGAAAATATCACACTTCAATGGATAATTTTAAGGAAAGCAGAAGGAATAAATTAGTTATAAACATATTTATGTACGGCTTATGATATATATTAAAGGAAAAAATCGTCAATATTCGAAAAATACATCTTTAATTTTTTCATCCAATATCCGATTTTTTACGCCGTCGCCTCAATGTGCGCCGGCAATTTTACGTTTGAAGCAGTGCGAAATGGTAAAAAAAAAGTCGGGAACTTTTTTTAATTACAGTTAAACGTATACTTGGTATTAAAAAATCACTGAAAACTTAAAAAAACTTTCTTTTTTTTTGTAATTTTGCTTTTAAAAAAGTGTCCATGATAAACGTATTTTTTGCTTATTATTACTCATATATTTAAACTTAAAATAAAAAAAATGTTTAAAGGTGGGTAATGAACGATAAAAGTGTAAGCTTTAAGTATAAAATATTTATATTTCATTTAAACATCCAGATACAAAGAAGACAGTTATTGAAAACACAAAAATTCTAAATTACTCGAAGAAATTAAATGAAATACGTACTCTCTGTCCGTCATATTGGATCCGCCATTTTGAATTTTCTAAATCTGTCATCGGATTCTCAATCAGCAGCCCAAAAAACTCCTTAATAGCCAATTTCAAAATATTTAATGGTATTCAAAAATGTTAATTTAATCATAAATGCGGTTGGAAGCACGATTCCCACTACAACTGAAGGGGCTAAACCAGCCATTTTATTTTAAATATTTTTTTTAAATTACGGTCTTCGTCTTCTTTCTACGTTAGGACCATGTAATGTGTTCACTTCAAAGGTTTCCCAGAAACAATTGCGATGATGAAGACCAGGTCTCATACCATCTTATTGGTGGTCTTCCAAGCGGTCGAGGTGTGTTTGGTCGCTTCTCTTTTGCAACCTTAGCCAACCGGTCATTTGGCATTCTGTCCACATGGTCTCTCCATTCTCTTCTCCTATTCCTTGCCCATCTTACCACATCCCGTATTTCGCACATTTCCCTTATTTCTTCACATCTCTTCCGGTCAAATAAGGTATGTCCTGTTATCGATCTAAGTGTTCGCATTTCTGTTGGTCTTAGGAGTCGTTTTGTTATTGTGTTCTCCGTTCTGGTTTCTATCACGTACATCATAATCGGTCTTACGTATGTTTTGTATATTCTTACTTTGCTCCTGGTGCTCATATATTTGTTTCTCCAAATTATATCTCTTAAGTATCCTGATATTAATGATGCCTTTGTTGTTTGAGTTTTTACTTCCTCCTTAAGGTTCCTGGTACTTGTTATGTTTGCCCCTAGATATTTGAAGGACATCACTTGTTCTACACTCTGATTCTAAATCACGAGTTTGCATCTTTTCAGTTCTTTAGATATTGTAAGGGATTTTGTTTTCTTTACAAATATTTGCATATTAAACACTTCTGCTGTTTGTTGGAACTTATGTAGGAGTCTCTGTAAGTTATCTTCGTCTATGATTACTGCATCATCGGCGCAACATATTATTTTTATTTCTTTGTCTCCCAATAGATATCTTCTCCCAGTTTTCTTTACTTCGTTTATAAGTTCATCCATTATGATGTTAAATAAGATTGGGCTTAGGCTATCTCCTTGTCTGATTCCGTTTTTTTTTTTGATGAACAGATTGTGTAAATTACGGCAAAACTAAAAAAATAATCTATATACTATCCAATTCTTTCACGTGGTGCTATTAGTTTCTCGATATATCTTTTATTTTTGGAGATATTTGCGAAAAACCGAATTTTTCATTTTATTTTCGATTTTGTAGGCTTAGCGTACACTTTAGAGCAGCAAACTTTTCTTTTATCGTATTCTACGTCCAAAAAACTGCCTGTATGCCAAAATGCAGCCTGTTAACATTTAATGAGAGCTTCTTGTCAAAATTTGCCTTTGACGACTGGGCTATCAGCCTGTTATTACGCATAACCCGTATCCAGCTCCATGTCAGTGGTTCTATCCCTCTTTGTACCATGCCATTATTAGTCAGATAGAGCATTATTGAATGCATCCTCTGTATTCAGGAATACTGCCATTATTTCTTTATTATTCGATTTCGAAATTACTACGAACAGATTGTGTAGAGTTAACTCTGTTGATTTGCCAACCTGGCAGGCAAGATGACAGACATTGAGGAGGTTATTTGTTCTTTATAAACTCATGCAATAACCTTCGCAGACATTTTAGCAGAAATAATGTGAGGCTTTTCGATATGAGTGATCTACGAAAATGGTCTGTACGTCTTACCTTGGATATATACACTTCAGCTGGCAAGAATGTAGTTCCTCGCCAGGCTGGCTCTGAACAGCCATATAAAGAATGGAAATAGTTCACTCAGGCCATTTCGGAGAAGGGCTGGAAAGATACCATCTATTTATGGAGACTTGTAGGGTTAGAAGAATTTGACCACCCCTTGAATCGCCTATGTATCGCCATATTTGGCGAAACGACAAAAATGCCCCCTCTTAACAAATCTATTGTATACATATAAATATTAACATGTTTGTTTTTCTTTTAGTTACACGACACTTACTATCTTTTACCAAATAAGAGTTGGTAGCAACACGACATCTGGAACAAATGGACAAGTCATTCAAATCAAGTCGGTTTTAATTCATCCAAATTATAATTCCGAAACAATAGATTCTGATGTTTCTTTAGTAAAGGTTGGTACTGATAAATTTATTAAAACTTAATAATAGAATAGAATTGAGCTCCGTATATAGGCTCATAACCAAAAAAGGCGGGTAAACTTTATTGCTTTTATACACATAGTGTAATTTTGCCTGAAGACGAAACGAAATAATAGTTCGCAATATACAGTCAAGTCAACGGTAATCGAGTACCCCGACAGATAAGAAAATTTACATGCAAAAAGCGATACTAATGCAGAAATACCAAAACCGCGTTGTCGTTTTAGCGTTTTTCGAAGTATGAAAAAGTGCGCAGGACACTTTTAGTAGTTAAAATTGTTGCCGTTTACCAAAATATTGTATATACAAATTTAACTAGTTATATATATATATATATATATATATATATATATATATATATATATATGTATATATATATATATATATATATATATATATATATATATATATATATATATATATATATATATATGTAGATATACTGGATGTTATGGAATTCACTGCATATATTGGAACTGGTGGCTCCTTATGGCAAGACCGATTGCAGAAAATTTATCTTAAATAGCGGATCTCAATAATAAAGGAAAAAATCGGCTCTAAAGAAATGATGAATAAATGTGACATGAAGATTTAACTTTCCTTTCCGAATAAATTTAACAACAAAAAAATATCATGAAATATCAGTGTCAAAATTACTTGACAGACGAGATTTTATAATACGTAATTCCAAATAAGAAGATAATTAGAATGAAACATAAGAAAATTTAAAGTGGTTTAGTAATTATGTAACGCACAACCTAGGTTATTTGATATGGAGAGCAATGGCATTTTTAAGGTAGATCAAAATAAAATAGCTAACTTCACTTAAAGATCAGAGCCACTCGTTAAGAGGCAATGACTTCAAGAATCAACGAACTTGCATTCAAATCTTCGTTTATTATTATATTGGTGAAAAGTAAATGACATGTTTCGTTTTTACCACTATCAGAATTGAATAAGATGGATTTTCATCAAGTAATGAACAAGTCAATTATGAGCTTGCTTTCGCCTGTAATTAAGGAAATTCTTTTAATATAACAGATAAAAAATTATGTTTAAATATTATTTTTACTATGTGTACGGTGTATTATGTATTATTATTTTGATTTGTTATACTAATTGTACCCAAAATTTGAAAATCCTTAATTATTGGAGAAAATCGTAGATTTGGCAAAAAAGACCTGCGCGTACAATAACGTCCATTCAGGGGCGGGTCAATTTTATAAATAATTTGGTAAAAATTTTCGAATTAAAAAAAAACTATTAAATATACTTCTACATGACCCCACGAGTCACCCATTTCAATATATGCAGTAAATTTCATAACATCCTGTATATATATATATATATATATATATATATATATATATATATATATATATATATATATATATACATATATATATATATATATATATATATATATATATATATATATATATATATATGAGTCATTCCATACGAAAACGCAAATGGCTGCCGTCAGAACTGGTGAAATGATTTCGTAAAGTATAAGAGCTCAAATTTTAGGTTTTTTTTATGTAGAATCGAATGTGGTACTTTTTGAAATTCTCAATTTTTCGACAGTGACAGTGTGAAATACAAGTAAAGCTCGAAAAATTTTTCCCATATTTTTCAATTTTAAGACCATATTAAATGAAAAAAATACTTCTAAATACATAAGTAGGGGTTTTTGAGGTTGCTGAATACGATTCTGATAGAAAAAAAATATTTAAGTAATTGACAGCTGTCAAACGAGCTGTCAATTTACTTAAAATGCCATTTAATCATTATTTCAGCACACAAAAACACTATTCAAACACTGGCCGTTATGTTTTCAAGGTCGCTGAATACGATCCTGATTCAAAAAAAATATTTTAGTAGTTGACAACTGTCAAACGAGCTGTTGATTTACCCAAAATGCCATTTAATCATTATTCCATCACATTAAAATACCATTCAAACATTGGCTCTCATGTTTTTGAGGTTACCGAGTACGATCCTGATACCAATATATATCTTAGTAGTCAAATGGGCTGTCAATTTACTAAAAATGCCATTTAATCATTATTTCACCACATTACAACACTATTTGAACATTGACCCTTATGTTTTCGAGGTTGCTGAATACGATCCTGATGCAAAAAAAAAAAAATTATGGGGTTTTTCAAAAGCATACATGGTTTTTCTGTGTTCAATCGTCAGTTACAAATGTAATATCAGATTTTAAATGTTACAGCTGCCAACTGTACAATTAGCTGTCAAAACAACGAAATTAAGATGTTAAACGATAAAAAACGATTTTATTCTTAATTTTGTCATTTTGAGGTAAATCATTCATATATTTAATATTTTTGGGATCGCTGGCTGCAAATATGACAGCTGCCAAGCGTTAATCTCAGCTATTGAATCGATGACAAAGATTTAAACCTATAGCAATTGCTATCTATAGCAATTACTAAGTACATAAACTTTTTCAAAGTATTATTTTCATTGCTATGACTTGAAATGATGTCTTTGATTTTACACCGACCAAATATAGATTACACAGCCCTACAAAAAGAAATGGTTCTGATCCGTAAATGCGACTTTGACATTTTTATGTAAACATGGATTTGCCATTAAAAAAATTCATAGACTGTCAAATTTTCGTGCTTTAGCCTAAAAAAGGAGAAAATAGTTCCAGATGAGGCCAAGCTATAGTAGGCAGAACGACTAAAAATTAGTTTTTTTTTTAATTTTGGCAATGGCGTTATGGTCCAAAGAAACTTAATCATATGTTATTTTTATTAAGTATAAAGCTGGTTTTAGATAAAGACGACGCATAAAAATGCAAATAAAACTGCCCAAAATTATTTCTATAAAATATTGCATATATTTGTATCTAAATCTGTTTATACCGTATAAGCTTCTTGAAAGAGTTAGGGTATGTTAAAAAGAAAATATATTTTTCCCTTTAGTGATTTGTCTACCAAACATTAAAATTTAAACAAACATGTTGTAAAACGGGAAAACATGTGATTAAAAAAAAAATGTTTTAAGTTCAAATTAGGCTGATAACACAGGTATACAAAATAAAAAATGTGTGTTCTTAAGTATTTTTTTATGCTGAATCCAAAAAATCATAAAAAAAGATATGCGACGTAGCAAAATGCTATTTAAAATAAATATGTGCCACGGCTAAATTAAAAAATTGTTTTTAATTTTTATTAATATTGAACAAAATTTTTATTTCATGTATATTTTAAAGTTCTTAATCGTGACGTGTCATCAAAAAAAATGTTTTATGTTCAGTTTCAACAAGAAACTCGCTTTTAACACTTACAAGGGTGCTATGTGGTTGGTAAAATGCTTTTTTAAGTAAATAAATGCAACGGCTAAACAAGAATCTTTTTTTTCGAACAAAACTATCATTTCTAGTAGTTTTTTAAGTTTCAAATTTGAATTTGATATCAAAACATGAGGAATAGTGTTGAGTTGAAAAAAAAATCCGTTTACTATTTAGGACCAAAAGGTTACAAAATGCAGTCTAATATATATCCCTTGACAGTTTTAGAAGTCAATTTTGTGGATAGATTGATTGAGTGAATATGAGGATATGTGAGTGTGATTTTTTAATTTAGCGGTTGCACATTTTTATTTTAAACAGCATTTTGCTACGTAGCTTAATTAAAGGTGGTGTGTGCGTGTTTTTTGCTAAACATGAGCACTAAAACCTAATATTTTAAAGTTTTTATGCTAAATGTAGATTCAGAACATTTAAAGATGTCCAAAATAATAGTTTTGTTCAATAATTTTGATGATTATACAGTTTACATTATTTATTAAAATGTATTTTTTTCAATTTTATAAATTTCTGGCAACTTTAAGTGTATTTTCTGAAAAAAACCTCATGGTGGATGGCTTTTTTTATGATTTTTTTTTGGATTCAGCATAAAAAAATACTTAAGAAAACACTTGTCTCAATTTTTTATTTTGTATACGAGGCTGGTTTTAGAAGTCCGTGCAAAGTCCGAGAGATGGCACCACCTGCGCGTATCGAGGTCATGTTTAATTAGTAGCATCTCTTGAATGAACGCACACCAAGTTTCAGCCATATTGGTCTATTTCTTTGTGTTTAGCATTCGTGTGAATCACGGAAGTCTAGTGATTTTCAAGAAATGGACGAAAAAGAATTTCGTGTGGTGATTAAACATTACTTTATGAAAGGCAAAACGCTTCAGGAGACTAAAGAGAAGCTTGATAAACATTATGGTGACTCTGCACCTTCCATTAGAACAGTTTATAAGTGGTTTCAAAATTTTCGGACTGGCCATATCGGCACAAGTGACGCTGAACATTCTGGACGGCCTGTGGAGGTTACGACTCCAGAAATCAATGATCAAATCCATGATATGGTGATGGATGACAGAAGAGTTAAGGTGCGTGAGATTGCTAGTGCTGTGGGCATCTCGACTGAACGGGTACATAATATTTTGCATAAACATTTGGACATGAGAAAGCTATCCGCAAGATGGGTGCCGCGATTGCTCACGCTTGACCAAAAACGGAATCGTGTGAAGTGTTGCAAGGATGGTTTGCAGCTGTTCCAGAAGAATCCGGAGGACTTTAAGCGTCGTTTCGTCACTGTGGATGAAACATGGATACATTACTATACGCCTGAGACCAAACAACAATCTAAACAATGGGTTACCAAGGGGGAATCTGCACCAAAAAAGGCGAAGACCGTTCCTTCGGCCGGAAAGGTTATGGCGACTCTCTTTTGGGATTCGCAAGGGATAATCCTCATCGACTATCTGGAAAAGGGTAAAACTATTACAGGTGAATATTATTCATCGTTATTGGACCGTTTGAAAACCGAGGTGCAAGAAAAACGCCCGCGATTGGCCCACAAGAAAGTCCTTTTCCATCACGACAACGCACCAGCACACACCTCAGCAGTTGTGGTCGCAAAAATTAATGGAAATAGAATTCCAACTCGTTTCACATCCCCCCTATTCTCCAGACTTGGCTCCCTCGGACTACTATTTGTTCCTCAATTTGAAGAAATGGCTGGCGGGACAAAGATTTTATTCAAACGAGGAGGTGATTGCAGACACTAATGGATATTTTGCAGACTTGGACAAATCCTATTATTCGGAAGGGATCAACAAACTAGAACATCGTTGGACGAAGTGTATAAGCCTAAAAGGAGACTATGTCGAAAAATAAAAAAGGTTTACCCCAAACACATAAGTAGTTTTTATTTTTGCACGGACTTTTCAAACCAGCCTCGTACAGTGTTAATTTAAATTTTTTCAAAAATGAAAATAATTTTTTCACCAGTCTCTAAATTATAACCGAGAAGTTATAAAAATTTTAATTTTAAAGGATTAGGTATAATTTTATCTACCTCAGAGTGGAAACAATGTCTACGGATTTGCTATGTTATAGTCTGACAACTTTTTTTTACTTACTTATTTTACGTGTACAGGATTTATTTTCCATTCATTTAAAACGAAGATCATTTTAAAATGACTCTGTCAATTAAACGGTTAAATCTGCTGAAATAATGATTTAATGTAATTTTTTATAATTTGGTTTAACAGCTACAAAACTGTCTAAATATTTTTTTGGCATCAGAATTGTATTCAGCGACCTTGAAAAGATAAGGGCCAATGTTTGAATAGTATGTTATTGTGATGAAGTAATGTTTAAATGACATTTTGAGTTAAATGACAGCTCGTTTGACACCTGTAAACTACTAAAATATTTTTTTGAGTCAGGATTGTATTCAGGGACTTCCAAAAACATAAGGGCTAATGTTTGAATAGTGTTTTAGTATGATGACTACTAGACTCTACTAGAATATTTTTTTTGTATCAGGATCGTATTCAGCAACCTCGAAAACATAAGGGCCAATCTTTGTATAGTATGTTAATCCGATGAAGTAATGATTAAATTGCATTTTTAATAAATTGACAGCTCTCAACTGCTAAAGTATTTTTTTTACTCAAGATCGTATTCAGCGACCTCGAAAACATAAGGGCTAATGTTTAAAGTATTTTAGTGTAATGAAATAATGATTAAATAGCATTTTGAGTAAATTGACAGCTCGTTTGACAGCTGTCGATTACTTAAATATTTTTTCCTATTAGAATCGTATTCAGCAATCTCAAAAACCCCTACTTCCATATTTAGAAGAATTTTTCATTTAATATGGCCTTAAAATTGAAAAATATTTAAAAAATTTTGCGAGCTTCACTTGTATTTGACACTGTCATTGTCAAAGAATTGAGAATTTCAAAAAGTACCACACGCCATTCGATTTTACATAAAAAAAAGCTAAAACTTGAGCCCTCATACTTTCCAAAATCATTTAACCAGTTCTGACGGCAGCCATTTGCGTTTTCGTATGGAATGACCCATATATATATATATATATATATATATATATATATATATATATATATATATATATATATATATATATAATATGATTAAATTCCACTTTTTCCTAATAAATGTTTTCGAGATTTTAACAAACAGAGTGGCTTTTAGACTAAATTTTAGAAAATTCAGATATCTTGCCAATCGACAAATGACAACTGGAACTGCAAAATCATTTTCTGGGTTTCTGGAACTGTTTTGTCGTTTTAGCAATTTTCGAAGTTCAAAAAATTGCGCAGGAGACATATATGATATGATAGCACGAATCGACAAATGACAATTAGAACAGCAAAATAATTTGTTGGGTGTCAAGTGATGCAGAACTTACTTATAAACCCGCTTTTCTTCTAAATTTAATAACAAAGAAAAATTCCATATGTTTTGTCCATTGTTCAGAGTCGCCGCAAAACTGCATTGAACTGCGCCGAAACAGTGTCCTAAATTTTTCGACACGTTGCGGTTTTTGATGCGCGGCACCCATCAGGCTCGTAGCTTCTTCATATGCAAATATTCATGCAAAATATGCCTATCACTATCTCTCTCACTTTCACTTTGCTGTCATTCAGAACAATATGGTGGATTTTTTATGTTTTTTTTGAGTGACTGCCCCATTTAGACAACATTGTGCATCATCGGGGCTTATACGAACGCATTTAAGTTCACTAAACCATCAACAATTAGTTGCTTTCGACCGATCAAATGAGCCATAACACGTCTCAAGCCATTCGTCGGATCTGGCTGTATTTTTCCCATCCATTCTCTTGTTTTGCATAAATTAAAAGTAGCGTCACTCAAACAGCTGTAACTCACAAACTAATAGACAAAATGTCATGAAAATTTTACAGGAATCGTCTGAGAGTTGACACTAACTGAAAATCATATGGTTTTTTGTTTGTGCTGCCATCTCTCGGAAAGTTTCGGAACTTTCACCCCCTGTAAGTATATGTATCCAAATGATCCTGTAGACTACTCTCAGAAGTCAGCTGTCACTATTAAAAAATAACTTTTAAATTAGAAAACCGATGATTTGAATGATTCTTTCATTACGATCTAAGTTAAGGAATACCTGATTGAACACAAAAAGTTTCAATAAAATCCGTTCGGTAGTTTTGTAAATGTTTAGGAACAAACAAGTGAAATTTGGTAGCTCGATTCGGAAGCATATAACTACCGTAGATAAATATTGCAATATTTCAACAATATTACATACATCTCTATTAAACAGAGAACCTTCCGTTTTTAAATTCGTTTAAAAGACGAGTGATTAAATACTAGCAATTTTCTTCATCGAACACTATAATTGGTTTTAATAAAATGCAGGAAAATAATGTCAATATTAAAAAAAAAAACTAAATTAAGATAAAAAAAAAATAAAAAGTTGCTAGCATTGCTATAGCAAATAAAGACGAAATGAAAAGAATCGCATTTTTAGAAGTCACCAAAAGTGTTCTTCGTATTTGCTGAACCATCCCAAGATGCGTTTCGTCGTATCAGGGCTCATCAGCTGGGCTAGGTTCAGCAAATACGAGAACTCATTTTTAGTCCTTTATCCAGGTAACTAACGGAAAACTATAACAAATAGATGCTTATACGTCTTGGGATGGTTCAGTAAATACGAAGAACACTTTTGGTAACTTCTAAAAATGCGATTCTTTTCGTTTCGTCTTTCGTTGTTATACCAATGCTGCCATCTATGCCTTCGAGCAGTAAGCTTGAGAAAGGTGCGTTTCTGCAATAAGTGCCAGCCGTGCTGTGCCGCTCTGCTTGAATAGACTTAGTAAGTCCCCGACAGAGTGCAGTATAAGCATCCATTTGTTATAGTTTTCCTAAAAAGTTGCTGATATTTTATGTCACTGGATCGGACAAAAGTATAACATAGCGTCAAAAGTTAGAGCATACTTATTTAAACAATTTCATAAACTCACAATAAGTAAGTGTGATCGGAATGGTTATTATGATTTTGAGTAGACCGAAATTGTGAGAGTGCAATCTCAATATTTTCCAAAAATATCCAGCCTTTTACGTTTATTCTCTCGTGTAAACGCAGAGGTTTTACAATTTTTTTTTTTTTATGGGTCTAGCACACGTGCTACAGGGAAGTCCCTAAAGCGCTACAGGAGCGACACGTGTGCGGAGAAAGCGATTCACGTTGTTCTTGAATCGCTGTAGATTGTACTCGATGGGAAACACAGTCCTGGGCAAACTATTCCAAAGGTATGATGTTCTCCATATAAAAGACTGCTTGAAAAGCGTTGTACGAGGAGTAACAAGCTGAACCTCATACGGATGTGAAGTATTAGCGCGACGTGTACTTCTAATATGCAGCGCTCTGGGAGGAATTAAACGGGCCACATCCTTCGAACACTTTCCATGAAAGTACTTGTAGAATAGGCTCAAGTCGCCAACCGTTCTTCGATGTTCCAGCGTCGGTCAGTTCCGGGTGTCCAATCAGACGAATAGCTCTTCTCTGGATATAATCCAACAAATGCAGTGTATGTTTGGGAGCGGAGCTCCAAACATGGGAGCAGTATTCCATAGTTGGTCGAATTTGAGCTTTGTAAAGAAATAACAGTTGTTGTGGAGTGTAAAGCTTTCTGGTTCGAAACAATATTCCCAACTTTTGAGAAGCTCTCCTTGCTATGCCTGCAACATGTTCATGCCAGGACATATTTACTCCCAAATTAACGCCTAACAGATTGAGTGACGATGTTAGAGGGATGGAGTGCCCCGACATAACTATGTCGGGTTCTGCAACGTTAACTTTTTTAGAAAAAACTGCCGCCTGGGTTTTTGTAGCGTTAAATTCCACTTGGTTACTGTCACCCCAAGATAGAATTTCTTCCAGGTCTTTGTTAAGTTGAATGACTTCCTGCTGTCTGCGGATATTCGTCTGAGTAGTCGATGTCCGAGCGTTCAAAGTGAATGAAGAGATAAGTGTACTGTCATCTGCAAAGCTGTAGATTGGATTCTCGGTCTTTTCCAGCAGATCGTTAATATAAATGAGGAAGAGAGTAGGAGACAGTAGGGAACCTTGGGGCACACCTGCGTTGATAGTGAAGGTGTTAGAAAGAAATCCGTCGACTGCCACTCGTAAAGAACGCTCTCTGAGGAAACATGAGAGCCACAAACAGAACTTTTTAGACATACCATAAGAACGTAGCTTAGCCAACAGCCCATCGTGCCAAACACGGTCAAATCCCTTGGATATGTCAAGAGCAACCGCTCGAGACTCTCCAAAGTGTTCAATTGCGTTGTTCCAAACATGTGTTACATAAATCAGAAGATCTCCTGTTGATCTATTTTTACGAAAGCCATATTGTGATCACTAATAATGTTGAATCCTTCAAGATATTTTATAAGATGCTGATTGATAGCCTTTTCCATGACTTTCGATATTATTGAGAGTAGTGCGATTGGTCGGTAGTTATTTGGCAAGGTCTTCTTGCCTTTTTTAGGTATCGGCTGAACTGTGGCACATTTCCAGCAGGAAGGACATATTCCCTTTCTATAGGATAGGTTGAAAAGTCTACAGAAAACTGGTGTTAGTTCCCTCGCACAGTTCTTGAGAACTATGGCAGGTATTCCGTCAGCGCCTGAAGCCTTTTTGGTGTCTAGCTTCATCAAAATACGTTTTATGATACGCTGTCTGAAGACAATATCGGGCGTCCTTGACTGCACTATGGGAATAGTAGGGGTGTTTTTCCTTGAAAATCGACAGTAGAATGTGAAGCAAAGAGTTCAGCCAATAAGTTCGCTTTCTCAACAGGTGTCGTTGCAATAGAATTATCTGGCCGTGTGAGTGGTGGTATGGTGGATTTGGTGAAATTTTGACTAACTGCCTTAGCGACTGACCAAAAGGACCTGGAATTGCCGGGACAAGCGAGAAGTTTGTTTCTAATCCGTTGATTGTGTACCTCCTTGGTTTCGTCGATAATTTCTTTGCATCTGTTCCTGGCACGAACAAAGATGTAACGATTTATGGTGTTAGGATCTTCACGCCACTGTCGGTATGCAAGAGGTTTAGAAGCAACAGCTTCCTTGCATTTTAGGTCAAACCAAGGCTTGCCGTTGGAAGGGCATTTCTTCGAAAAAGGGATATAAGCCTCCATACCGGCCAAAATAACATCGGAAACCTCCCTGACGCAGTCAGATGGGTCGTCGGATCGAAAACAAACGTCCAACCAAGGGAAAGTTCGAAAATATTCCATGAGATCTTCCCATTTAGCAGATTTGTAGTGCCAAATCTTGCGCGGTTTGGGCGCCTCTCTGTCACTGATTGGTAGAATACTCGATGTCGAAAGTAGTTTATGGTCGGAAGAACCTAACGGCGGATTTACGCTGACCATGTAAATCTCCGGATTGGTGGTTAAAAAACAGATCAAGAAGACTGGCGAACTCTCCGTCTCGATCAGGAATCCGTGTTGGTTCATTAATAAGCTGAGTCAAGCCACAACTGATTGAAAATGATTCGGCTTCACGACCTTGTTCGTCGGTAGTATTTGAATATTTAAGCCAGTTGATGTTATGGACATTAAAGTCGCCCAGGATGGCAATTTGGGCATTTGGATAGTTAATTTGTAAATGATCTATGGTGTCTGCAAGAGAAGCGAAAAGTGTTCTAAAGTTTGTATCACTTGGTGGTCGATAGAGGATACAGACGAACCTTGTGGTTCGTTGAGTCGCTATTTTCAACCACATAACATCAAAGTTTGGGGGCTCCAGAGCCTCTTCTCGTTGGCAAGAGAGGTCGCTTCTGACATAAAGACAGATTCCAAATTTACGCCTACATCGGGAATAGAAATCGTACCCAGGATAAAGATAGTTTACTGTGCTGGTCGATGAACTGACCTTAGTTTCACAGAGAGCGAGTACATGAGGTTTATGATTGCAGGTATTGGTGCACTGAATTTATGTTCGAATTTAAACCTCGTATGTTGCAAAAATCCATTTTGAAATTCTGTTCTCTGCATGTCGACACCCCTGAACCAGCCCCCACCCGGAGATCCGAACGGGGGGCTATTTTACCTCCGGAATTTCTTGTATCCAGGTGCCTCATCATGCTATTTGGTCCCACGGTCCGGGACATCGGCACAGCCACGAAACGTTAAGCAACTTCACGCAGCCTAAGCCGATGCGATGGTATCACACCGGGCGATGCTGGTGGGATCTGGGCATCTACCATCTAGATTGTTCTTTAAGTCGCCTCCTACGACAGGCAGAACATACCGGGGGAGATATTCTATCCCGCCCCCCCCCACGGGTTCAATACAAGACATTTTTTTAAATTCTGTCATATTTTGTTTTTACCTTATTTAGTATTAAAAATCAAAAGTCACTACGCTATACTTCATTTCCTTGTATTTATTTTTAGCTTAAAGCAAACGCCACTTTATCCGATAGAATAGGATTAATCAGGATATCAGAACGAGAAAATTATTTTGCAGGTAGTTTCGCATATGTTAGTGGATGGGGCTATCAATCAGTGAGTATTTGTTTATCTATTCTAATATAATAAAGAAGTAACGTTTCTATGTTTGTTTGTTTGTTTTTCGGAGGTAATCTTTGAAAGTACCAACCCGATTTAAAAAAAAAAAATACTGGTATATATCTTGGACTTTTGAGGTGAACATAGGCTAAATTTTATAAGGTTGTAACAAAAGGGAGCTGACGCGGTAGAAATAAAGACTTGCCGCGAGCGAGCACAGGGCGGCTCGTTCGTGGCGTGGTGGAAGACGGCGATGGACAAACCACCGCTGCCGGTGTGTTGTGTTTGTCTTATACTTGCAGTCCCAGTCTATAATTTCATTTTCTCGAAGTTTAGTGAGACGATAACTTGATATTATGTTTTTGAAGACAAAAAGGTTTGTTGTTATCTAATTCGTAGTTTTCTGATTCTTTCATTCTTTTTGTAGGCACGGTGTAGGTACTTTGTTGGTGTCAATAGCTGCTAAATAACAATAAAAATATTTGTTTACATTTTTTTTATTTTTATTAATGCATTTTCGTTCAGTAAGTACTTAATAGTGTGAGGCAACAAATATTATTTTACTAATCTTCCTTAATTTAGCTATACCTATCTACTTCATTTAGTTGTGAGTTTTCTGCTATTTAGCAAGCGTGTTCTGAAATATCTACTAAAAATTGTATGCAATTAATGCATTTCCTTTCACAATTATTTATTTTTTATTTATTTATTTATTTACAGGACAGGCCCATTAACTCATAAAGACAAAATACAAAAGTTTACGTATATAAATGACACTTAAAACTACTTAAAACTAAAAGCTAAAAGTAAGAAATTCAATTTTCTCCAATCTGCCTCTTAAAAAGAGACAAGGAGCTGGAGAACAAGTCCATAGATCTTGTCATGAAGATATTAGCTCAGTATGTTGTCTTTTGATAAGGTTTGAAGAGGGACAACGTAGATCTAGTATGTCTAGAGGGTGCATACAAATTAATCTGAGATAAAAGTTCTGGACAATTTACAATGGAATTTAAAATTTTAAGAACATTACAAGATCGCGCTGAACTCTCCGGTTAGACAGGGTATTCAAGTTTAATATAGATGTCAGTTTTGAATAACTAAAAGAATCATCGTTAAAGAATTTAAAATTAATATGACGTAGGAATTTACTCTGGACAAGCTCCAAGCTCCTAGCATGGCAAGCAAAAGGTGGGTTCCACACACATGAGCAATAATCCAAGAGAGGTCTAACCAACAAGCAGTACAGCATTTTTATAGAGGTAATGGATGAAAATTCTGATGAGCAATGCCTAATGAGCCCAAGCATCCTCAGAGACCTAGACGTTACCTCGGTTATATGAGGAATAAAACTCAGTGCCGAATCAAACTTAACCCCTAGATCCCTAACATTAACCACGGACACGAGGGAAATCCCATTTATGCTGTAATCAAAAAAACAATGGATTGCGCGATCTCGAGAAAGACATAGAGAAGCATTTAGAAGTATGTGAAACCATACCGTTTAACTGACACCAGACACTAAGTCTATCCAAATCACCCTGCAATCCCATACAATCCTCAATCGATCCAACCGCCGTATATAACTTCAAATCATCAGCAAAAAGCAAGAACCTGGAAGACCGAAAGAAGTCGGCCACATCATTCAAGAACAGGTTAAACAGCAGAGGCTCCATATGGGAGCCTTGAGGCTCTCCCGAGGGCACAGTAATGTTGACAGACTTAAAATTATTAGGTCGAACCACCTGAGCCCTGCCACACAAATAACTCCTAATCCAGCCCAACAGTGGACCAGATTTGCCACGGTTATTGAGCTTCTTAAGAAGAACACCATGGTTGACCTTATCAAAGGCCTTAGAGAAATCGGTATAGATGGAATGTACCTCAGATCCACTCTCCAAGGTCCTCGACAGGTAGTACGTATAGGAAATCAAGTTCAATTCAGCAGACTTGTCTCTCTGAAAACCAAACTGTTCGTCTATTATAGATGGTCCCAAGTTAGATGCCAATACTTTATTTACTAGGTTTTCAAATAATTTAGGAACAGTACTCAAAATACTTATTGGCCTGTAGTTTGCGATATCTGCTCTGTCCCCTGACTTGAATACCGGGGTGACAAAACTGGTCTTCCAATACTCAGGAAAGTATCCCTCCTCCAATGACCGGTTAAACAACATGCATAATGGTCGCGATAATACGAAGCTACATGTCTTTAGTAATTCAGGAAGTAAACCATCAGGACCAGACCCCTTTCTGTGATCCAACCTCGTGAGCCCCTCGTAAATTTCAGAGATTGAAATCTTAAATTTGAAGATATTATGAATATTAGTAGAGGGTAAGGCTGGATAATCTAGTAACTCATCAGAGTAAACCGAGACGAAGTAACTTGCAAAAAGATTAGCCACATCAATGCCCATGTCCACAGATTGTTCATTATAAAACATCCTAGGAGGAAGGTCATTTGTGCCACGCTGTGCGCCAACAAAGTCCCAAAAGCTTTTACGTACTTAATTTTAATTCAAGGTGTATGACACAACTGTTTAATTATTATTAGGTAGTTTTTTAGTGTTCCGTATGTCACGCTTATGAGATTACTTTGGTGTCCGTTCGTCTGTCTCACCTGAAACTCTATGACACAGAAAGTTGAAATTTGGAACAAATATAGGATTTGATGGCCCAAGAGCCATGTAGTTTTGAAAGTTAGATTTTGAATTAAGGAGTTAGTTTCGGGGGGTGAAATCGAAAGTGAAAAAAAAATACTAGGTCATCGAGTGGGGTGTCAAATGAAAGCTTGTTTACTATATAATTCAATACTACAAAAAAAAACATAATGATCAATGTATCTTCATCTTCTATCAAACTAGAGTTAGATAACTCATTTCTATCTACCAAGTTGAAATAGCAATATTGACAGTAAACGTTTCTTCTCAAACTAAGTAATTTCACGACAGTAACGTATACGATTTAATATCTCTGGCTGGTGTGAGTACAATATTGAAAGCAGGTAATCTGCCGGGTGCCGTTCAAACCACAGACCGGTGGCAGAATTCTTCTCAAGAACAGTCATAATCTCTAAGGGTCGGTCAACCTACGAATACAAAAATCAACACTTACTGCCAAAATTGGACGAAGTCCATATTTTAGTAATTATTTATTGTTCTTCCCTCCATTAAACCTCCTCGAGAAGCGTTGCCCGTATTCTTACGACTCATCAGCCGAGCTAAGATCGACAGAACAGGGAACGGAGTACACAGTATTTACCAGGTGTACAAGTATGAAATGCGGATTTTTTTCTAAAAAAATATGTTAAATTCGGAAGAATGATAAAAAGTTCTTTATTCAAAGTATGCTTCATCGCTTGTTATACATTTTCCTCATCTTTCGGTCAATTTGTAAATACCACGCCAGTAAAAAATCTTCCCCTTTTGCTGCAAACCATTCATCGAGCCACTTTTTCACATCTTCGTACGAACCAAAGCGCTGCTTAGCAAGGGCGTGACCCGTCGATGCAAACAAGTAGTAATCGGAAGGAGCCAAGTCTGGTGAGTAAGCCGCATTAGGTAGAACTTCCCAGCTGAGTGCTTCCGATGTGTCGCGAACTGGTTTTGCCGTATGTGATGGAGCATTGTCATGAAGAAAAATGACTTTGTATTGCCTCTTTTGGTATTCTGGTCTTTTTTCAAGCAGCGAACAGTTCAAATCGGTCAATTGTTGTTGGTAACGTTTAGTATTAACCGTTTCCCCAGGTTTTAACAGCTCATAATAGACTACGCCCCTCCGGTCCCACCAAACCCAGAGCATCATCTTTCTGCCAAAGCGATTCGGTCTTGCCGTCGATGTGGATTGTGCGCCTGGGCCTACCCATGATTTTTTGCATTTGGGATTCACTTTTCATTCCCTGTAACTATACGATGCAAAAACGGCTTCCATTTTTGTACCGAGTGAGTAAAATGTCAAACGTGTTTTTGCGCTTTTCCCATCCATTTGCCTGTCGTTCAACTCATCTGGTACCCATCTACCGGTCTTCTGAATCGTTCCTATCTCTCTCGTAGCCGATTGGAAACAGCTTGTTGACTAACGCCCAATTGCTCGGCGAGTTGTTTTTGTGTTTGCGAATCATCTTCCTCCAACAATGCTTGCAATTCCACATCATCGTATTTTTTTGGCGGTTTCCCACGTTGCTTGACTGCAATCACCACTTTTGAAACGCCAAAACCATCGTTCACACGTATCTTGCGGTGGAGCATGTTCATCATAAGTTTCACGAAGTAATCGTATGATTCAGCAGCAGTTTTCTTCAAATGAAAACAAAAAATTAATGCTGTCCGCGAATGCTCTTTGTTCGGTATAAATTTCGACATACTGAACACAACAACATAACACTGTGCACACACTTTCCCAATTTATCACTCGTGCGCGTCTGACACTTTTTGATGATACAACAAAATGGCGCAGTGTCAAATCTTTATAGCACAAACTTCATTGGTGCACCATCTGTTGTCTGAAATCCTCATTTCATACTTGTATCTTTGTACAAGTACAATGTGACAGTAGGAGAAGACATAAGGACAATTTTTGGTTAGTTTTGATTATTATATACGATGGTTAATCGACCCTTAGAGATTGAGCTGCCTTTCTATAATTTTTGGTAAACGTGCTCTGTCCCTGCCAATTTCTTTGTCGATCTGTGACTTGAACAGTTCCTGACAGAGAGCTAGTATGCTCTAGCTACTGAGCTCATTTCAGCCAGATACACTAATTGTTGTGTTTAGGCTTCACATTGCGCTAGTACTTCGTACGGTGGTAATATACCACAGATATCCTAAGAATCTATAGTCTGATGAGGAAAGGGACTGCAATTGGAAACTTAAGCCAAATTAAACAGACTACAAAGAAAAACCTGCCTAGCGCTAACGCTCCACGCCAGTGGTAGCTGTGGAAGTCCTCCTAAAGCTACTTCCACGCTGTATTTAGAAAGGGAGGCAAGGAGAACGACCTATCGACTTACTTTACCTTGGCAATAGAGGAGATAATCAGTCAGATGGTATTAACGACACGCTGAGAAGCATTCAGACCCACTCAAAAAGCTTTAAAACAGCTTAAGAAGTGCAAGCAAAGTCAATCTTGATTGATAAGTGTAGCCTGGGCTAGATTTGGCTCTTGTCTCTGGGTTCCGCCGGAATTTTGTTGTGCGTGTTTCACGTATTTTAAATATGAGCCTGTTGACTGTGGGTAAGTATAAATGGTATAGCATCGCCGCTGTTGTAGCCATACCTCATTATTTTTTGAGAATGAATTCATAGATTTTCTATTCTGACAAGACCATCACGTCTTCCTCCATGATGATTTCGTGATGCTCAGATCTAAATGTTGATGTAATGTATTCTAACTTCCTCAGAAACTGTTAAGAACTGTTAGAAATTATTCTTAAAGTGTCGAATGAGGCTGTTATATTTAGTCTTGTCACGTAGTATTATTGATACAATTAGGGTTGGTTTGTTTGGATGCCATGGTGATTGTTCTTATTGATGCTCGTTCATTATGGTTTTAGTGGTATGAGACTTATGTGGTAGAGGTCCAGAAGTGAACGCACAGTTCATTTTTTTCTTCGGAATTTCATGACTTCTTGTGTTTCAGATTTTTTCGATTTTTGTGAAAATGCTTTGGCCCTCGTTATTTTGCGATTGCTCAATTTTGTCTTTAAATATTCGATTGCTGGTTTGACTTGGTTTTTGGCTTTTTAAGTCATCCAATTCGGTTTAACGCTCTGTCAATACTTAGTTGACTTACTTAAACTCGAGTTGATAGGTTGAGATTTTCTCCTCAAGTTCTTTGTTCCAAATTTCAACTGTTCTCGGATGACCTTCGACTTAGCTTGAGTTTTTACTATTTATACGGAGTTTTTAGAGTCAGGCATGGTAGGTGTCCTTGGTGAACTCTGCTCTACACTTAACTCGAAAGAAGGCAGTTTGCCGTTCTATCTGGGACCTCGCATTAACACTGTTTTTGTAAACTACTTGTTTATTTGACCATTGTCACATAGTCTTCTTGATCTCTTTTTAACCACCAATCCGGAGATTTACACGGTCAGCGTAAATCCGCCGTTAGGTTTTTAAGACCATAAACTACTTTCAACATCGAGTATTCTACCAATCAATGACAGA
The DNA here is from genome assembly GCA_019049505.1 of Pachyrhynchus sulphureomaculatus. Taxonomy (NCBI): domain Eukaryota; kingdom Metazoa; phylum Arthropoda; class Insecta; order Coleoptera; family Curculionidae; genus Pachyrhynchus; species Pachyrhynchus sulphureomaculatus. The sequence continues at coordinate 6,455,411 of CM032452.1, read as the reverse complement.
GAGGTGCCTAAACCGCGCAAGATTTGGCACTACAAGTCTGCTAAATGGGAAGATCTCATGAAATATTTTCGAACTTTCCCTTGGTTAGACGTTTGTTTTCGATCGGACGACCCATCTGACTGCGCCAGGGAGGTTTGCGATGTTATTTTGGCCAGTATGGAGGCTTACATCCCTTTTTCGAAGAAATGCCCTTCCATCGGCAAGCCTTGGTTTGACCGAAGATGTAAAGAACCTGTTGCTTCTAAACATCTTGCATACCGACAATGGCGTGAAAATCCTAACACCATAAATCGTAACACATTTGTTCGTGCCAGGAACAGATGCAAAGAAATTATCGACGAAACCAAGGAGGTACACAATCAACGGATTAGAAGCAAACTTCTCGCTTGTCCCGACAATTCAAGGTCCTTTTGGTCGGTCGCTAAGGCAGTTAGTCAAAATTTCACGAAATCCACCATACCACTACTCACACGGCCAGATAATTCTATTACAACGAGGCCTGTAGAGAAAGCGAACTTGTTGGCTGAACTCTTTGCTTCACATTCTACTGTCGATTTCCAAGGAAAAACACCACCTACTATTCCCATAGTGCAGTCAAGGATGTCCGATGTTGTCTTCAGACAGCGTATCATAAAGCGTATTCTGATGAAGCTAGACACCAAAAAGGCTTCTGGCGCTGACGGAATACCTGCCATAGTTCTCAAAAACTGTGCGAGGGAACTAACACCAGTTTTCTGTAGACTCTTCAACCTATCCTACAGAAAGGGAATATTTCCTTCCTGCTGGAAATGTGCTACAGTTAAGCCGATACCTAAAAAAGGCAAGAAGACCTTGCCAAATAACTACCGACCAGTCGCACTGCTTTCAATAATATCGAAAGTCATGGAAAAGGCTATCAATCAGCATCTAAAATATCTTGAAGGATTCAACATTATTAGCGATCACCAATATGGCTTTCGTAAAAATAGATCAAGAGGAGATCTTCTGACTTATGTAACACATGTTTGGAGCAATGCAATTGAACACTTTGGAGAATCTCGAGCGGTTGCTCTTGACATATCCAAGGCATTCGACCGTGTTTGGCACGATGGGTTGTTGGCTAAGCTACGTTCTTATGGTATGTCGGAAAAGTTCTGTTTGTGGCTCTCATGTTTCCTCAGAGACCGTTTTTTACAAGTGGCAGTCGACGGATTTCTTTCTAAAACCTTCACTATTAACGCCGGTATACCCCAAAGGTCCATACTGTCTCCTACTCTCTTTCTCATTTACATTAACGATCTGCTGGAAAAGACCGAGAATCTAATCTACAGCTTTGCAGATGACAGTATACTTACCTCTTCATTCACTTTGAACGCTCGGACATCGGCTACTCAGATGAATATCCGCAGACAGCAGGAAATCATTCAACTTAACAAAGATCTGGAAGAAATTCTATCTTGGGGTGACAGTAACCAAGTGGAATTTAATGCTACAAAAACTCAGGCGTTTTTTTTCTAAAAAAGTTAACGTTGCTGAATCCGACATAGTTATGTCGGGGCACTCGATTCCTCTAACATCGTCACTCAATTTGTTGGGCGTTAATTTGGGAGCAAATATGTCCTTGCATGAACATGTTGCAGGCATAGCAAGAAGAGCTTCTGAAAAGTTGGGAATATTATTTCGAACCAGAAAGCTTTACACTCGACAACAACTGTTAATTCTTTACAAAGCTCAAATTCGACCAACTATGGGATACTACTCCCATGTTTGGAGTTCCGCTCCCAAACATACACTGCATTTGTTGGATTCTATTCAGAGAAGAGCTGTTCGTCTGATTGGAGACCCGGAACTGACCGTCAGCCTTGATTCGCTGGAACATCGAAGAACGGTTGGCGACTTGAGCCTATTCTACAAGTACTTTCATGGAAAGTGTTCGAAGGATGTGGTCCGTTTAATTCCTCCCAGAGCGGTGCATGTTAGAAGTACACGTCGCGCTAATTCTTCACATCCGTATAAGGTTCAGCTTATTACTCCTCGTACAACGCTTTTCAAGCAGTCTTTTATGTAGAGAACAACATCCCTTTGGAATAACTTGCCCAGGACTGTGTTTCCCACCGAGTACAATCTACAACGATTCAAGAACAACGTGAATCGCTTTCTCCGCACACGTGTCGCTCCTGTAGCGCTTTAGGGAGTTCCCTGTAGCACGTGTGCTAGACCCATAAAAAAAAATGTATTTGTAAAGGTTAAGCTTAAAACTACGACTGTGAATGCCTAAAGTGATGTAGTGCTACGTGAACTCATGGATTCTTAAGAATTCTTAAGAGTCTCTGATTTTATTTTTTTAAATGAACACTAATAAAAATTGTGAATGATGCTTGATTTACTGACAATTGTATTATTGTTGATAATGAAATAAGCTTCTTTAAATTCTTTTTTTCTTCCAGTCGATCTACTGTTTTTTTTTTATTCTCGAAAAATTGCGATTCATTTGAACATAGAATGTAATTCGTAAACTGTTTAGAACAGAGGTTCCCACACTTTTTTTTCTCGTAGACCACTTTCAAAATTTTACTGGTTTCGGTGGACCCCTGCTGCTACATTTCTACCATATTCCCAAAACTCGTCAAAAAATGTGAAGATTAGATCTAACGATGGAAATTTGCGTCGTGGCTGAGTTCCAACCCTAAATTCAGAGTGGTAAAAATAAAAAGAAAAATAATATATTTTCTTGTGTTCTATTTATTAAAATAATATGATTACAGACTTAATAGAATTAAAATTAAACATTAATAACATACCGTAACTTCAACAATGCAAATCAACACTTAAAAAAAATAGTCATAATTTTAATGGGAGGGATGTACTTGATGGATTGACAGCAAATTATCAATATTTGTGATGTTCAATCTGCTCCTTTTTTTGTTAATAGGTTTGTAACGACACTAAAACTTTTTTCGACAAGGTATGACAAGGGAAACGCTATCAAAAGTTTTCTCGCAATTTCCCACAGCCCAGGATATTTTTCGGGTATTTCTGCCTGCAGCAAAAATGTTTGATTGCCTTTTCTAAATTTCACCTTCAGCTCCTCATTGGTGCTAAGCTCGAGTAGCTCCTCTTGTAATACCACATTCGCCACTTCCGTTTCATCAAATGGATTTATGATCCATGGTGGTATTTCCATCGTCAGAATATCTTCAAATCTATTTTTGAAGTCATCATGCAGGGCATTTAAATGTTGAACGTATGCCTGAATATCCTCATCAAGACATTCTGCCTGTGACAAGTTTGGAAACTGGGAGAATTCGCGCCGACTAATATTTTGCTTCATAAATTTCACTTTTCCAAGAAAACCCGAAATTATACCCTTTGTTTTTATTAAATTTAGGCTGTCCCCTTGTAACTGCAAGTTAATGTCATTAAATTTTTTGAACAAATCTGTCAAATACGCGATGTCTGCTTTCAATTTGATCAGGTTTTCTTTTAAATCTGGATCTTTACTTTCCAGAAACTCTAAAACTGATTCAAAAAGTGAGTAAAATCTTGTTAAACATGCACCTTTCGACAACCAGCGTACTTCAGTATGTAAGAGCAATCGTTGGAAGTCTTCATCATTTTCGTCGCACAATTGTGTAAATAAACGGGTATTCAACGCATTGCTTCTTATTTTGTTAACTGCTTTAATCACAAATTGAAGCGATTGGTGCAATCTATTGCTCAAATTTTTCGCTACCAGGTGTTGTGGGTGGATGACACAGTGAATTGCAGTTACTCCTGGTATAATTCTTTTAAGATGGCTTATAAACCCACGATATCGCCGAAGATGGCAGGAGCTCCATCTGCTGCCACCGAAATAATGTTTGTAAATGGAATTGATTTTTCCTTAAAAAAATCACTCAGGACATTAAATATTGATTCGCCTTTAGTGTCCGTCTCCAAAGTTTTCACAATAGTAGCTCTTCATGGATTTCTTCGTCCATAACAAATCGAACATATGCCAATAATAATGCTTCAATACCAGGTAAAGTTGACTCGTCCAGTTGAATAGAAAAATAAGTTGTTTGCAGATAATTACACAAGAAGCTTTCAATATCAGAGCTCATTTCATCAATACGTCTTTGTACAGTGTTGTTACTGAAAGGAATTCTTTTTAGTACGTCAAATGGAGGTTTGTGCAGAACAGTTTTTAAAACCTCTTCAACAGCGGGTAAAAGTAACTGTTCTCCGATGATGTGTAGTTTTCCAGATTTCGCTATAAGCAATGAGATATTGTAAGATGCCCGCAAGCCATCATCGTTACTTTGAGACGTTGAAGCGTTACCTATTTTATCAAGATCTTAGATGATCTTCGAGCTTCGATGGTTTCATAGAGTCATTGCTCAAAACTTTGTTGCATAAAAGACATATGGGCAATCGTTTGTCTGCCTTTGATGGAAGAAAACCAAATTTCAAATAATCAACACTGTACTATCGACATTTCTTCTTAGATTCAGCCATGTTTCGTATCAGTTACCTACCTGTAAAGAAAAAAATGTTTGTTTTAGTAATCATAAGGCGACTTTAACAGGATATGGCTATTTTAACAGAATAAAATAGGATTAATTAATTACACAGATCAACATTTTATCTAGGCTTGTACTCGGTAAATCAACTAGGTATCTTAGGGTTTTTGGGGTCGCTGATCACGATGAAGGGGTCGGTTAACCTTCATCAGGTCAGGTTCAAGGTCATTTGAAGGTCAAATTGAGCCAATGCAGCCAAAAAAATCTGAAAAAATTCATACGTATGATTTTTTTGGGTCACTGAATCCGAATCCGGTGTTATTTTTTTCATATAAGGTCTCCTGAAGGTCACTAAAGGTTACTTCAAGGTCATTCTGAGGTTATTTGGAATAAAACAGTTATGAGCAGGCCAAAAAATCTGAAAAAAATGGTGTATACGTTTTTTAGGTCTCTGGTTCAGAATTAGAGGTCGGTTAACCTCCATCAAATCTGGTTCAAAGTCATTTGAAGGTCAATTTAATTGATAGCTGCTGAAAAATTTAAAAAAACGATATCCACCTTTTTTGGGTCACTAATTCCTAATCTGTGTTCTTTTCTTCCCTACCATTTCTTCCATAGATCGTTTCAAGCAGGAATACAAGAACATGGGTAGAGGAAAAGGTTATGATCAAGTGCTACTAGTATATTTCAGCATTATACTTGCTTCGAGGTCGGTTTATTTTATACAGAAAGTTTTTGTCTCAATCTTAAAACTCCACTAACATTTCCATAAAGTTATTTGATATGCATATTTAATAAATGTGGGCTAATGAACTAATACTTGTAGTTGCACCCAGGGCACCTCCACGCGGTGACGGTGGGCAACGGAGTTGTTCCACTACTACAAATAAAACTTCTACGAGACAGGGGCTCGGAACCCCAGAATCGGCGGTTGGTCAGGGTGGGGAAGCGGGCCCGCAGTCGTCGTCATCCAGCGACCGTAGCTCTTCAACGGTGGGAAACTTGGCTTTTGAAGAGTTTAATGCTACAAGTCAAGGATTTTGTAAGAATAATGTGAACTGTTTTTGTATCGTTTGTGGGCTGTATACTCCCAAAAATAAATTTAAGTTTTCTGAGACTTTGAAAACAAAATATAAAAGTTTGTTTAATATCGACACGAGTTCCTTGAACAACTCTTATACTCCGAATGTCATCTGTAGTAAATGCCGCAATATTTTGTTTGGAACAAGGGCACAAATATTTTCTGCACCGATGAAATGGAGAAATCCATCAGACCATACGTCTAATTGTTATTTCTGCTTAACGAATCTCAAAGGATATAATCGTAATAACAAAAACTCTGTAACTTGTCCGTGCGTAGAATCTGTAACATTGCCCATATATATAGAAACTGCACCTGATAATGATGACAGCAGGCATAGCAATGCAGAGCATTTTGAAGTTTCTGATGATATAGAAATGCATGATGAATCATTAGATACATCGCAAGATGGTGAAAGTGAAGCCTACAATGTATCTTCAGGCTCGGAAGATGAAGGTATGTCAGAACAAACACATTTTAACCAAGGTGACCTGAGTGATCTCTGTAGAGACTTAGGACTTTCAAAAGAAGGTTCTGAACTTTTAGCATCGAGATTAAAAGGAAAAAAATTGTTTAGCACCAGGGACAAAAGTAACATATTACCGTTCAAGAGAAAAACCATTCAAAAAGTATTTTACAAAATCTGGTAATTTAATTTATTGCAATGATGTTAGTGGATTAGTCAAAGAATATGGTATCGAATATACAGCTAGTCATTGGCGCCTTTTTAACGATTCATCGAAAAGAAGTTTGAAAGCGATCTTGCTCTTCAATGGGAATACGTATGCCCCTTTGCCTCTTGCTCATTCGGTCATTTTAAAAGAAGAATTTAGAACTCGTACTAGAAAAACTGAAATATGATTCTCATAAGTGGGAACTTTGCGGTGATTTAAAAATCATAACGATCATGCTCGGTTTGCAATCAGGGTTTGTATCATATCCATGCTTCCTTTGTGAATGGAACAGTCGTGCTAGAGATAAACATTACGTAGTAGAAGTAGCCACCAAGAAAAAATCTAATCCCAGGTGAGAAAAATGTTTTAGCAGAAAGTTTGGTACCTCCTCATAAAGTTCTATTACCACCATTGCACATAAAGTTAGGTCTGGCAAAACAAATTGTTAAAGTAATGAGTAGAAACCAGAGCGATGCTTTCATGCATATCTTTGAAGTATTGCCAAAACTTTCGGAGGCGAAAATAAATGAAGGTGTCTTTACCGGACCTGATATAAGAGAACTTTTCAAACATGTAGAATTCGAAAGAAAGATGACTGACAAAGAAAAGGCAGCTTGGAGAAGTTTCAAAGAAGTGACGAAAAAGTTTTTGGGAAACAATAAAGATCCAAATTATAACGAAATCGTTGCGAAAATGGTAAATAACTTCAGGGAACTAGGATGTCTGATGAATCTCAAGGTTCATTTTCTAGATTCTCACATTGACTACTTTCCCGAGAACCTAGGAGACTTCAGTGAAGAGCAAGGAGAACGTATGCATCAAGATCTGAAAGTATTTGAACAAAGATATCAAGGAGTTTGGGGTACGAATATGTTAGCTGACTACTGTTGGAGCCTTAAAAGAGACACAAATGTAAACCATAAAAGAAAATCAATTCGGAGGTCATTTGAATCCCAACGCAAACGTGCTCGAATTGATGATTAGCTTAGTATATTTAGTTATACCAAAGATTAGGACATTAATTTTTTATGTAAATTTTTAATTTCTGACTATACATTAAAATCATTTTTGTCGTCGCCGCCGCCACCGCTGACAGTAGCCCCCTCCAAAAGCTAATGACCCTCCAAAAGTGAATCCCTCTTCATAAATGAATCCGTGAGTGCCTGCGTGTGTATGGGTGTGAATTACTGAATTTATATGTGGGTGTCTGTGTGCGTATGTTTGTGTATTGATGTGTGTGCCTACGTGGGTACGTAACTGTTGTGCTTCTGTGTGTATTACTGTGTCTTATGGTGTGTGCGTGTGTGTGTGTGTGTGTGTGTGTGTGTGTGTATTACTGTATCTGTGCGACTCCGTATGTATTACTCTGTGTTTGTATGTGTCTGTGTATATATTACTGTGTGTGTGTCACAGAGTTTGTGTGTGTATGTTTTATTTATATGGGTGTGCCTGTGTGTATTGTTGAGTTCGTGTGGATGTGTGTGTCTTTATGTGCGTGTGTGTGTGCCTGTGCGTGTGTGGATCACTGTGTGTGATTGTGTGTGTGTGTGTGTGTGTGTGTGATTGTGTGTGTGTGTGTGTGTGTGTGTGTGTGTGTGTGTGTGTGTGTGTGTGTGTGTGTGTGTGTGTGTGTGTGTGTGTGTGTGTGTGTGTGTGTGTGTGTGTGTGTGTGTGTGTGTGTGTGTGTGTGTGTGTGTGTGTGTGTGTGTGTGTGTGTGTGTGTGTGTGTGTGTGTGTGTGTGTGTGTGTGTGTGTGTGTGTGTGTGTGTGTGTGTGTGTGTGTGTGTGTGTGTGTGTGTGTGTGTGTGTGTGTGTGTGTGTGTGTGTGTGTGTGTGGTGTGTGTGTGTGTGTGTGTGTGTGTGTGTGTGTGTGTGTGTGTGTGTGTGTGTGTGTGTGTGTGTGTGTGTGTGTGTGTGTGTGTGTGTGTGTGTGTGTGTGTGTGTGTGTGTGTGTGTGTGTGTGTGTGTGTGTGTGTGTGTGTGTGTGTGTGTGTGTGTGTGTGTGTGTGTGTGTGTGTGTGTGTGTGTGTGTGTGTGTGTGTGTGTGTGTGTGTGTGTGTGTGTGTGTGTGTGTGTGTGTGTGTGTGTGTGTGTGTGTGTGTGTGTGTGTGTGTGTGTGTGTGTGTGTGTGTGTGTGTGTGTGTGTGTGTGTGTGTGTGTGTGTGTGTGTGTGTGTGTGTGTGTGTGTGTGTGTGTGTGTGTGTGTGTGTGTGTGTGTGTGTGTGTGGGTGCGTGTGTGGGTGCGTGTGTGGGTGCGTGCGTGCGTGCGTGCGTGCGTGCGTGCGTGCGTGCGTGCGTGCGTGCGTGCGTGCGTGCGTGCGTGCGTGCGTGCGTGCGTGCGTGCGTGCGTGCGTGCGCGCGGGTGTGTGTGCGCGTGTGCGTGCGCGCGCGTGTGGGTGCGCGTGTGCGCGTGCGTGCGCGTGTGCGCGTGCGTGCGTGCGTGCGTGCGTGTGTGTGCGTGCGTGCGTGCGTGCGTGCGTGCGTGCGTGCGTGCGTGCGTGCGTGCGTGCGTGCGTGCGTGCGTGCGTGCGTGCGTGCGTGCGTGCGTGTGTGTGTGTGTGCGGGTGCGCGTGCGCGTGCGCGTGCGCGTGCGCGTGCGCGTGGGTGGGTGTGCGTGCGTGCGTGCGTGCGTGCGTGCGTGGGTGCGTGCGTGCGTGCGTGCGTGCGTGCGTGCGTGCGTGCGTGCGTGCGTGCGTGTGTGTGTGTGTGTGTGTGTGTGTGTGTGCGTGCGTGCGTGCGTGCGTACGTGCGTGCGTGCGTGCGTGCGTGCGTGCGTGCGTGCGCGCGTGCGTGTGCGTGTGTGTGTGTGCATTTAAACGAATTATAAGTCAGCAAATTCTAAGAATTCTGGGAACACGCTAGGGCTCTTGTAAATTTAATTGGCAACGTTTTTTACAATTCTCCATAAACTTCAAACTTGAGATGAAGGATTGGTCAACGGAGCGATCAGAAGGGTGAAGCGAAGAGAGAAAATTCTTGGATGATCAGAATAATATTTTAATATTTCACAAGAAAAAACGATTTCACTGTCTTTACAGTGTGATATTTTTACCTTTTTTGAAAATAGGGTGACTCTTGGATTTTTAAACAATTCCGTTTCGTTGTTTTTATATATAGTAGATGCTATGCTATAACTCAAGTACAGATGCACATAACGGGAAATGTGGAGGACCTTACTGGCACAAATCAAAATGAGAATATTGTGAGAACGTTTCGATGAAGTTCCAGAATCTTACAAAGTATTAAAGTAGACATAACTTCCGGTGTATTCTTGGAAACACGAGTGAGAAGAAGACAAACATTCCGATTCAGAATTCCAACAAACACGTGCAACGGTTTATTTTGGCGGCTATCCAATGATTTGACTTCCAAATAACCTTAATACCGACCTGATGAAGGGTAACCGACCTCTAATTCTGAACCAGAGACCTAAAAAACGTATACACCATTTTTTTCAGATTTTTTGGCCTGCTCATAACTGTTTTATTCCAAATAACCTCAGAATGTCCTTGAAGTAACCTCTAGTGACCTTCAGGAGACCTTATATGAAAAAAATAACACCGGATTCCGATTCAGTGACCCAAAAAACATACGTATGGATTTTTTCAGATTTTTTGGCTGCATTGGCTCAATTTGACCTTCAAATGACCTTGAACCTGACCTGATGAAGGTTAACCGACCCCTTCGTCGTGATCAGCGACCCCAAAAAACCCTAAGATACCTAGTTGGTTTACCGAGTACAAGCCTAGATAAAATGTTGACCTGTGTTATTGCAATGAAAAAATGCCGGCGGCAAAACTGATTTTAATTATTAAAAGCAATAAACTACTAAGACCCATATAGAGGTTTTCACAAAACGGCTGAACTTATTTTAATGTAAATAAAATATTTTTTGATTAATTATATTTTGATACATTTGTGTAAATTCGAGAGAAAATACTTTTAAAGAATATTTTGACATCAAAAACTCCGCGATTTTAATGATTTATTTATTACTTTGATGTACGTTACGAGTGGTACATAAAGACACGTACAATTTATGAAAATATCATTTAGCATTAGCAACTACGAGGGCACTGAAATATGTACAAACATGCAGGTCAATCGTATATCTCTCCTTTAGTGAATCACCACAGTCGGGTAAATAAATAATATTATAATAAAAAGTACTAAAAGTTCAATCTTTCTCGGCTTTCTGTTCTTTTATAGAAGTATCGAGTAATGGCCCTGTTCAGTATTTAATTTTTATTACGTACCTACTACACGCAAACATAACAAATATAATATTATTACAATATAAAATAAAAGTATGAATAACAAATAGGCAGGTACTTACTTTTTCCGGCACTGGCAAACACTGACATCAATTCGCTCACACTTTTCTTTTCAAAATTCCGGAAACAAATGAGTAACGTTTGTCCTTGGCATATTGGTGAAGAATCAAACAAGTTCATGCAAGATTGCAAGCACAGCACAAGTCGTATTTCGTCCCTTTGCACGTCTGAACGGGTTGCGTTGCGAGCGGGCGGGCGGCGCTTTGCAAGTCTCGACGCGCGTTGTACTGAATATCGAATATGCAAGTTTTTGCAGGTAACAGTCGCTGACCTTCTTAAAATACACTACTCAAAAAAATTAAGGGAGGTTTTAAAACAAGGAAATTAATGCTAAATAAACAGGCTATCTGATCCATATGCCGGCCTAACTGAAAAAAATTTTTTTCAAGCCCGTGGACCAAAAAAAAAGCAAAATATTTGCAATATTATTTTTTGCATGGATTGCATGAGAACCGTAGCTCCTGAAAAATTTTAGCCAAAAAATCTAAAAATTAGAATCTTATAGCTTCAAAATGCTTAAGTCTCAATACGACCATTTTTCACGGAAATACAGCCTGTCAAAAATCACCGAAAAATCTGGAATTTTTTTTTGCTCCCTTAATTTTTTTGAATAGTGTATTATCTGCCTACATTGATAGGTAAAGCCAAGCCAACATTTTTGTTCTTTACTATCGAAACCAGATAAATTTTCGTGGACCCCCCACTTATAACTTGTGAACGCCCCATTTTTTTTTCACGCCAACGTAGACCTCCGTCGAGTCTCCCGTGGACCCCTGGGGGTCCACCTGAACCACTTTGGGAATCACTGGTTTAGAAGATGAAATTTTACCAAAGCAAGTTACATCGGAAAATGTATTGAGAGTTACCTCTCTACGGTTTTTTTTCTGCTGAACCGCCACATTTTGAAAGAATTTTGTATGCATTTCTATATATTTACTTAGTATTTTTTTTAGGAAAATGGCAGTCTTTCACCATCTCTGCGGCACGCCATGGTACCAATAACATCACGATTGGTTTGTGAGAAATCGTACGGTGGTATCATCAACATCACTAGGAACATGATATGCGCAGGTTTTCCAGAAGGCGGAACAGATGCATGTCAAGTATGTTTTACGGTATTAGTAGAAAACAGTGGCGTAGGCAAGTTAAAGATATGAGATAGAACAGATGAATATAAAGGGCGTTTCTTGAAGGCAAAAAAAGGAGAAGTTGTTTATAGAGGGAGGAAGACAATTGACAATCGCGGTTGGAGTTTCATGCACCGGAGCTATAGAGCAATCCAACACAGTTAACTCAAAATTGATGATCAAATGAAGAGAGATTTTTTACAAGAGAGAACTATTTCATCCAATTCAATTAAAAGCCCACACTCAATTTAAAAATCGCTGACCGGGGTTAATATTTCTTTACCGAAAAAAATCTATTCATACAACAGAGCTTTAATAGCTTCTATCAATAAAAATGCCATTTCTAAGAGGGCGGTATTTTCAACATTTATAAGAGCAAAGAGCTAGTACCTTAGCCCTCTACTTAGCTACGCCACTGGTAGTAAATTATAATTATTATCACATACTCAGTGTTTATTATTTAAATATTGATTAATCCACTGTGTTAATTTACAAATCTCCTAAATCATGAATAAAGTTCAATCCATTTTTATTCTCAAAAAAAAACATTTCCATATATTTCAGTTCTCTAGATCATGAAAAACACAACTCCTAATTTCCGCCAACCTCTTTGTTTGTCGCGATACTTCCCGAATAAAATGATATTGCTTCAGGGGTAGAGGTTTGAGTTGAGTTTCAATAGTAAACAGGAAGAGGGAATTAGATGGGATAACTCCGAATATATCTTGTTATATTACTTCTCAGAATTCTTAGAGTGTTCATTCTAATCCAGTTGCTACGGTCTTAAGCTGCTTGAATCCAGTTTTCGGTAGATCTTTTCAAATCATCAGACAATCTGGTGGAGGTTTCCCTCTATTTCTATAGGCTTCTTGTAGGGACTTGAACTCCAGTACTCTTTTCGTCAACCTATCTTCGCGAGTCCTCGCTATATGATCTGCCCAGTTCCACTTTACCCTCAATATGCGGTCCACTGTATCGACTACTGTTGTTTAACTTCTTATAAACAGCATTAGGATTTTTATCTCAGAGCGATATGACTAGGGTGGAACGTTCCATGGCTCTTTGTGCTACCCTTATTTGATTTATCGGGTTTTTTAGTTAGCGCTAATGGGTCGGAACCTTTGGTAAGAACGGGTAGCACAGACTAACAAAAGTTTTTCTTTTAAGACACACCTTGATGTCTGAATATATGACCTAACTTGCTAATAATGTCCATGAGAAACTTATTCTTCGATGTAATTCATGAGTTTGTCTCTGCCTATATGGATTTTGTTTCCCCAAGATTTAGAAGCTGTGATTTATCCTCGACTGAGATGGAATTACTGAGTACTAAATTTGCCATAAACTGGGCCTTTCTAAAGCTTATATTCAATCCTACATGTTGCGGTAATACTGTGTATTTATCAGATTATAAGCATGGTCTACCCGATCTGATATCAGAACAATATCATCGGCGAACCTTAAATGATTAAGTTTTCATCATTGATGTTGATACCTATTTCAATCCAGTCCAACTTCGTGAACATACACACTGAAATGGTTATAAAAAGTTTGGAGGGATGGTATCCCTTGATTGGACACCGTTCTATTCCATATCCTTCTGATTTCCTGTAAAGCTTCACCGATGCGATGGGATAGTTGTATAAATATTTCAAAATGTTTATATACCTTGAATTTACACGGCGCGGCGCACAGTGTGAAATTTCTTGAGTTTACCGGAACCAGTAAAACAGTTCTATTTGTTGGTTTTTTAAAATTTTTAGTAAAAATTAATGTGTTTTTATTTAAAGTTTTTCAGTTTATTTGTGTTTTTTATTATAGAACAATTAAAAAAAAACATACATTTTGTAACAACATTTTGAACAACTATTCAGAACGAGACTCAATGCAATCGTCTGAAGACTCGCAATCATTACATGGGTCTGCAAATCTTTCTAACAACTCTAAAACTTCTGGCGTAACTTCACTATGCTTGGTTTTGGGTGCTTTACGAAGACTAGCGATGTACGGATCCAATGAAATAAGCAGTCGATTAAATAAATCCGTATTTGTGTCAATTCGGGATGTTTTTCTAGTAAAAAGTTCGCGATATTTTCTGCAGTCTTTGTTTCTTGCCTCCTGAGCTTCTTCAGAAAATTGTCCGATCGGAAGAATGCAAGAGGCTATAATATCCTTTCCATGACAAAGGACTTTATGCACACTTACGGGCATTGAGTACCAGAAATATTCTTTCAAATACAATTCCAAAATTTCTCTTGCATATTCGCCAAACTTTTCTGAATCAATTTTAAGACCACAATTTAGGCACTCTAACAGCACATGAAAACGCTTGATCAAATCTAAATTAACGTCAGTTATTTCGGAAGACTTTTCCGCATTTCTAAAGAATTTCCGCGCGGTATTACCATCGTTTGTGTTTCCGGTCTGCTGTTTTGGCATATCTATAAGCAAGCCAAGCTCCTCTTTGAATTTTTGTTGAATGTATTTTTTCTTCTCTGCAACTTTTTTTTTATTTTCTGCTCCACGAGCTTGCCATGCTTTAATATCCAGTTTGTACGATATATGTAAAATACATTCCAAAAACCTTATCCATGCATGGAGGGGTGATAGTCCAAGGGATAAAAAGGATTCATTTATATTTTTTTGAGGTATATCGCAGATGTTGTTCATTTCACTAGGTTTAGCCCCACATAAGTAGCATGTTTGTGATGATGCACAGGATGATACAGCTTTGCATACTTTACCGTCAATCATACAAAAGATCATATTTGCTGTAACCTGAAATTGCTTGCCATCTACAAGTATAGTGGTTGGAGTAAGTTGAGATATTTGTTCTTTTACTTTGTTTACTTCTGAGGTAATTACACTGTTTCTTTGGCAAAAACGAACTTAATGGGGCGACAGTACCGTGTGGAAGAAGAAGCAAGGTTTTTCCAGATTACTGACTGATTATCACCATTATCATTTACGGAGCACATTTGGATTGGTACCATTGATACACTAAACATACTATCATCAGAGCTATGTTTGTCCATATACTTTTGTCGATAATTAACTTGTTCCGCCCCATCACAACCCCACTTTACGATAATATTTAGTGCTTTAACGTTTGATAAAGTTCTAAGAATCCCTTCTAGCCCTGTACAAAGTCTTGCCACGGTATGATTTATAAGCGACTGAACTGATACTTCAGCTGAAACTTCAGTTATTATTATGTCCTTTGGATAGCACAACCTCTTTGCCTCTTTTACAACATAATAAGGTGGATACAAAGTGCAACGGTGATTTTTTGCTTGATCTCGAGCAATGTTGTACTGATTTGACGATAAGTTTGCATCAATAAGTAGCGCCAGAGCCTGGTCTGGAGTTAATTTTCGTGGGCTGTTTGAAGAAGACATGCGAGCCTTCTTGATTTTGCTACCCCTTTCTGGAGAACCAGATGCCAGTTCCTTGACAATCGCTGCAGAGTTTCGTTTTCCAGATTGGTATAGCTTTGTTGCAGTTGCTTTGGCTAACTCGTCTTGACTACCGGACTTCAAAAGATGATGCACTTTTCTGTTTTGCACTTTAGGATGACAATCCCTAAATTCTTTTTTAGGTCTTCCTGCATTGGTCCTCGATCCACTAGGCAATGCGTCCCTTACAGCATTTGAAAATTTTACATTATTTTCAAGCCAGCTAGCATTTTTATTCAGAAATGATGCTAAATTTCGACTGGATTCCCTCCACCTTTTTTGTATTTTACAAACCAGCGCACGAAGAGTTGCCTTTAAACTGCAAAGAGCGTCAGATGTTAGCATTGGTGAGCCTATTTTTTCCAAAACAAAACCAATGATGGCGTCCGATGTCGGTTTTTCCTTCCGCTTTTGGAATATGCAGTTATATGAAACTTGCAAAGTCATTCTGGAAAATGTTTAATTTAAAAGAAGATCACAAAATATCGCAGAAAATCTTTTGTGTTTCCAACAGAAGAAAAAAAACCGTTTCAAGCTGGTATTATGTAGTATCACTTTTTAAAGTCTCCACTGAAGTTAAAAATGTAAATTTTACTTACTTCTTAAAAATCACTTTTTTCACGAACAAATCACACACGAGTAAGAAAAGATTTTGCAATTATTTAAATGCCAATAATTGACAATTCTCTTATAAAATAAATGAAGAAAAAATCATGGCCTACTGACTTGCTGTTTGTATGTACCACTCTATTAACTTAAACAAATCGAATAGCTTTCTGTAGGCAAAAAGTATGATTGAATAAGTAATGCAACTTTCAGGTGCATTTTGCAGTTGTTTCGCAGGATTAATCCCCAAACTGAGTATGAAGTTTTAGAGGTGGGATATTAACCCACCAAAATAATGAATAATCTTATGCATTTTACGTATTTCAAAAATTGAATAAAGTTCCGCTAAACTTCCTAAATTTCGCACTGTGCGGCGCGACGCACGGCAGGATGAAATCCCACTGTGCAACTGAAAATTCGGGCCACCTTTCAATTTTTAAGATATTGCATGAAATTTTTTTCAAAATACTCATCAGACATAGCAGACTTGTACCTGCAACTTTTTTGTTATTTTTTTTTATAATTTTCGCTGAAAAATGAAGAAAGTCTCCAATTTTGAAATAATACTCTTTTGGGCGATGAACTTTTTACTGTGTATACTGAAATCTCGATAAGTTGCTCATGGTAATATATGTTTCAGAGGTTGTTGATTACTGTAAAAATAGTCATTTTAACGAAAATTTTGAAGATTTTATGTAATTTGGTTATTTTCCGCTGTTTCTTATAGTTTTTTCCAGCCGATAAAGAAGGAACGGGGAATTTGTGGTTCAAAAATAATAACACTTAGGCTGAAAAGTTTTTGGTCTAGCTACTTAAAACACATTTTTTTGCAAAATTCGACTTAGTCATCAACATAGTCTCCTTCAAGAGCGATGCAATCAGTTCAACGTTTTTCTAACATTTCTATACCTTTCTTGTAGAAGGATTTGCCTTTGCCTTCAAAATAGACCTCAGTTTCGGCGATAACTTCTTCATTGTCACATATCGCATGAAAAAATCCTTTTTATTGCACTTAAACAGGTCCAAACAGCACACAGAATCATCAACACGTTATTGTTTTTTGTCCACTGTGAGCAAACGCGGTACCCATTTCGAACTTCCGACGCTATGCTTACTGTTGCCTTCTCGATGTTTTGGCTATTCCTTGGTTTAGCCCTTAGACCTTTCCATATAGTGGAGATATTCAATGCTCATCCCGCTTATTTAGCTGTCCAGTCTTTTCGATTTCCAAGGCTTCTCTGACTATGCGTGCTTTATAATGTGAAATCGACTTTGTTTGTTTAGATCCCTCAAAATTGATGTGACCAGTATCATGATGGTGCTGAAAAAGAGCTGATGTTGTTTGCTTGTCATCAGTTCGGCGACCGCACTTCGGTTTCTCAGTTAGCTTCGAATGGCAGCAGTAGCAAGATTACAGTATCGAGTAGCAGCAGTAGCGAGAGCACTTGAAAATGCCAAATGAGATTTTGGCGAACTGTCGTGCAAGTTCATTGTTAGACGAACGAATCGAACGAAGGTCCATATTTTAGCAGTCTATCCATTGTTCTCTTAATCATTAAACCATCCCCCATCAGTCGGGCTAGGATCGACAAACAAGGGAACATATTTTTCTAGTACTAATGCCGTTACTATACCAGGTGTACAAGTATGAAATGCGGATTTCAGACAACAGATGGTGCACCAATGCAGTATTTGACACTACGCCATTTTGTTGTGTCATCAACAAGTGTCAGACGCGCACGAGTGATAAATTGGAAAAGTGTGTGCATGGTGTTGTGTTCAATATGTCGAAATTTATACCGAACGAAGTGCATTCGCGCACAGCATTGCAAACTGCTGTTGAATCATGCCGATTACTTCGAGAAGCTTATGGTGAATATGCTCCATCGCAAAATACGTGTGAACGATGGTTTCGGCGTTTCAAAGGTGGCGATTTCGATGTTGCAGACATGGAACGTGGGAAACCGCCAAAAAAATACGAAGATGTAGAATTGCAATCATTGTTGGATGAAGATGATTCGCAAACACAAAAACAACTCGCCGAGCAATTGGGCGTTAGTCAACAAACTGTTTCTAATCGGCTACGAGAGATGGGAAAGATTCAGAAGCCGGTAGATGGGTACCACATGAATTGAACGACAGGCAAATGGAAAAGCACAAAAACACGTGTGACATTTTGCGCGCTCGGTACAAAAGGAAGTCATTTTTGCATCGTATAGTTACAGGAGATGAAAAGTGGATTTATTTTGAGAATTAGAAGCGCAAAAAATCATAGGTAGACCCAGGTGCACCATCTACATCGACCGCAAGACCAAATCGCTTTGGCAGAAAGACGATGCTCTGTGTTTGGTGGGACCAGAGGTGCGTGGTCTATTATGAGCTGTTAAAACCTGGGGAAACGGTTAATACTAAACGTTACCAACAACAATTGACCGATCTGAACCGTTCGCCGCTTAAAAAAAGGCCAGAATACGGAAAGAGGCAACACGAAGTCATTTTTAGTGTTCCGTACGGAACACTTATAAGATCACTTCGGTGTCTGTCTATCTGTCTGTCTGTCTGTCACACCCGATTTTCTCCGAAACTATTTGACATAGAAAGGTGAAATTTGGTAATAATATAGGAATTGATGGCCTCATCAGAGCCATGTAGTTTTGCGAATTAAATTTTGACTTAAGGGGTTAGTTCTGGGGGGTGAAGTAGTAAGTGAAAAAAAAAATTTTTTACTAGGTCATCGTGTGTGGTGTCAAATGAAAGCTTGTGAAAACACGAGTAACAAATATATATATATATATATATATATATATATATATATATATATATATATATAAATATATATATATATATATATATATATATATATATATATATATATATAATATTATACTTGCGCGCACTTTTCTTTGTATTATTTTTAAAAATTCGCGAAAAATCGCTGTCCCGGGCCTTATCTCGAAAAGTACCTGTCAAAAAATTTGGAAAAAATTCTGGAATATTCTCCACGGGGTTTAGATTGAACGAAAATTATCACGAATGCATTACCTTTAATAATTTATATGGTATATAACAAAAACAAAAATTTCAAGGTCATCACATTTCAGTAAAGATTGGAAACAAACTTTGTTGAAAACTCATTTGGGGTGTATTTTGTGAAGTCACTGATCATTTTATACCTCTGTGACAAAATTTTTTTATTTTAAAAGCAATCAACGTACGGAACACTAATTGCGCAAGTTCAACTTGCACTTGACCGGTTATTCTTCATGACAATGCTCCATCACATACGGCAAAACCAGTTCGCAACACGTTGGAAGCACTCAGCTGGGAAGTTCTACCGTATGCGGCTTACTCACCAGACTTGGCTCCTTCCGATTACCACTTGTTTGCATCGATCGGTCACGCACTTGCTGAGCAGTGCTTTGGTTCGTACGAAGATGTAAAAAATGGGTCGATGAATGGTTCGCAGCAAAAGGGGAAGATTTTTACTGGCGGGGTTTTCACAAATTGCCCGAAAGATAGGAAAAATGTATAACAAGCGATGGAGCATACTTTGAACAAAGCACTTTTGATCATTCTTCCGAATTTAACATGTTTTTTTAGAAAAAAAATCCGCATTTCATACTTGTACACCTGGTATATATATATATATATATATATATATATATATATATATATATATATATATATATATATATATATGTATGTATATGTATATATATATATATATATATATATATATATATATATATATATATATATATATATATATATAGTCAAAGGATGTCTTTTTTTCAGTAGCTGAGATAACCACTCCCCTGACAGCATTTTGAGTATGTAGAAGCTACCATACGCATATGAACGAGAATTCGCTGGCCGCCTTGAAATTCAGATAAACGTCATTTTACAATACTGCAAACAAAAGAGCACAGAATAAATGGAACCAGAATTTGTGCGGGGTTAACAATCCCAATCAACATAGAAAATTACTCTCGCCAAATTCTGATTGCTATAAAAGTATTCCCTGTGCTATTTTTATTACAGGGTTATAAAATCGTGGCTCTTCCTAATGATATACGCCGAGTATCCTACCAATCAGTGACAGAGACGCGCCTAAACAGCGCAAGATTTGGCACTACAAATCTTCTAAATGGGAAGATCTCATGGAATATTTTCGAACTTTCCCTTGGTTAGACGTTTGTTTTCGATCCGATGACCCATCTGACTGCGCCAAGGAGGTTTCCGATGTTATTTTGGCCGGTATGGAGGCTTACATCCCTTTTTCGAAGAAATGCCCTTCCAACGGCAAGCCTTGGTTTGACCGAAAATGCAAAGAAGCTGTTGCTTCTAAACATCTTGCATACCGACATTGGCGTGAAAATCCTAACACCATAAATCGTAACACCTTTGTTCGTGCCAGGAACAGATGCAAAAAAATTATCGACGAAACCAAGGAGGCACACAATCAACGGATTAGAAACAAACTTCTCGCTCGTCCCAACAATTCCAAGTTCTTTTGGTCAGTCGCTAAGGCAATTAGTCAAAATTTCACCAAATCCACCATACCACCACTCACACGGCCAGATAATTCTAATACAAAGACACCTGTTGAGAAAGCGAACTTGTTGGCTGAACTCTTTGCTTCACATTCTACTGTCGATTTCCAAGGAAAAACACCACCTAATATTCCCATAGTGCAGTCAGGGATGCCCGATATTGTCTTCAGGCAGCGTATCATAAAACGTATTTTGATGAAGCTAGACACCAAAAAGGCTTCTGGCGCTGACGGAATACCTGCCATAGTTCTCAAAAACTTTGCAAGGGTACTAACACCAATTTTCTGTAGACTTTTCAACCTATCTTACAGAAAGGGAATATTTCCTTCCTGCTGGAAATGTGCCACAGTTCAGCCAATACCTAAAAAAGGCAAGAAGACCTTGCCAAATAACTACCAATCAATCGCACTGCTTTCAATAATATCGAAAGTCATGGAAAAGGCTATCAATCAGCATCTTCTAAAATATCTTGAGGGATTCAACATTATTAGCGACCACCAATATGGCTTTCGTAAAAATAGATCAACAGGAGACCTCCTGACTTATGTAACACATGTTTGGAACAACGCAATTGAACACTTTGGAGAATCTCGAGCGGTTGCTCTTGACATATCCAAGGCATTCGACCGCGTTTGGCACGATGGGCTGTTGGCTAAGCTACGTTCTTATGGTATGTCTGAAAAGTTCTGTTTGTGGCTCTCATGTTTCCTCAGAGAGCGTTCTTTGCGAGTGGCAGTCGACGGATTTCTTTCTAACACCTTTACTATCAACGCCGGTGTACCCCAAGGCTCCATACTGTCTCCTACTCTCTTTCTCATTTTATATTAACGATCTGCTGGAAAAGACCGAGAATCCAATCTACAGCTTTGCAGATGACAGTACACTTATCTCTTCATTCACTTTGAACGCTCGGACATCGGCTACTCAGACGAATATCCGCGGACCGCAGGAAGTCATTCAACTTAACAAAGACCTGGAAGAAATTCTATCTTGGGGTGACAGTAACCAAGTGGAATTTAACGCTACAAAAACCCAGGCGGCTGTTTTTTCTAAAAAAGTTAACGTTGCTGAACCCGACATAGTTATGTCGGGGCACTCCATTCCCCTAACATCGTCACTCAAATTGTTGGGCGTAAATTTGGGAGCAAATATGTCCTGGCATGAACATGTTTCAGGCATAGCAAGGAGAGCTTCTCAGAAGTTGGGAATATTATTTCGAACCAGAAAGCTTTACACTTCACAACAACTGTTAATTCTTTACAAAGCTCAAATTCGACCAACTATGGAATACTGCTCCCATGTTTGGGGCTCCGCTCCCAAACATACACTGCATTTGTTGGATTCTATTCAGAGAAGAGCTGTTCGTCTGATTGGAGACCCGGAACTGACAGGTGGCCTTGATTCACTGGAACATCGTAGAACGGTTGGCGACTTGAGCCTATTCTACAAGTATTTTCATGGAAAGTGTTCGAAGGATGTGGCCCGCTTAATTCCTCCCAGAGCGGTGCATGTTAGAAGTACACGTCACGCCAGTACTTCACATCCGTATGAGGTTCAGCTTGTTACTCCTCGTATAACGCTTTTCAAGCAGTCATTTATATGGAGAACATCATCCCTTTGGAATAATTTGCCCAGGACTGTGTTTCCCACCGAGTACAATTTACAGCGATTTAAGAACAACGTGAATCCCTTTCTCCGCACACGTGTCGCTCCTGTAGCGCTTTAGGGACTTCCCTGTAGCACGTGGGCTAGACCCATAAAAAAAAAAAAAAGATACGGGACATTAAGTTTAACAAGTGTTTTGAAGCTTGGAAAAGACATTGGCAACAGTGTGTTGCAGAGGGAGGAGTTTGAACGAGATCAAACAGATTTAGATAAATAAAAAAAACCTGGAAGGTACCTCGTTCAAAATTATAGTTGGAATGCTGAAAAAGTAGTCCTATACGAATGTTGAGAAGATGTCATGTCAAAAATTACGGTTCATCATACAAAAACCGTTAAGGTTTCCATTCTATATTAATTTTCTATTTATTTGCTTGTAGGGAGACAGCGGAGGTCCACTCGTTCAAGGCGATCAACTTATAGGAATAGTCAGTTTTGGTATGGGCTGTGCTAGAAAATCTTTTCCTGGAGTATATACCCATGTTGCTAGGTTGGTTGACTGGGTGACGGAAAATTCAAATTATGTTAAATCTGGCAACGGTTCCAACGGCGTTAATGGGACAGATAAACTTAGTAATGGAATAGTCAAAAATATTAACAAAATGTTAATCATATCGTCCGTGATATTTTGTGTAATTACACAACAAAAATATTTCGTTACAAAATAAAAGTAATGGATCGATAAATTTGTTTTATTTACAAACAAACATGAATCTACAGCTCCACCTACCACACCGCCCACAGCTTCGTCCGAGTATACTACACAATATGCATAACTAAAATTATAAAAACTCTAAAAAAGTGCCAGAAGTATCCAGGTCGGATGACCTAAAAAGGACGACTGGAAAGAAGTGGTATCAGATGGCACAAAACAGAGAAAGATGGAGGGTTATGGGAGAGGCAGGAGTGGATCGATGAGGGCTGATGAAGAAGAAAAGAAGATATTCGAATGACTAGCCAATTCACACGTTAGCCCGTAGCATGATGTTATAACAGAGAGCTAACTTACCGTGGCCCTGGAAGATTTAGCAGCATACTATGAGAAAACCTAACTAAAACCAAATCCCAGTAAAACTCAAGTCTGTGCATTCCACTTGAGAAACAGAAAGACCAAACGCAACTTAAAGATCACAAATAAAGAACTGAAGTCAAGTGAGTTTCTAAAATATCCTTTCATCTAGGAAACATTGCCGGGACACTATGGCCAAGTTCCATACCAAAAACGGTGTTATACGCAAGAGCAAATCTCCCACACAGAACACTGCCTTAAATGAAACGGTTCACATTTTCACAGGCTGTTTACGTCACATCGCTCTGAAAAAAATATACCCTCTTTCCGGTATCACTCCACCTGAAATAAGGCTACAAGTCTCATCAGAGCAAGAGCGGAAAAAATAAATGTCAGACACAAGGCATCCATTATAAAACTACAATCTGGTCAGATCAAAATTGAAATCCAGGAAATGTTTCTTAAGAAAGGAGGCAATACTAGAAAATGCTATACCTTGAACACCACGTGGCGACCTGTGCAAGAACAAAACACAAAATAACTTACTTGAACTTAAAGAGGAACTTGCCCCTGGATGTAATCAGTCTCTTACAATTTGAAGGAGGTTAAATAGACTGCGGATCGGGGTTACTCGTTGAGGATGGAACTTTCAGGCTGACGGTGACCTGTATGAGCGGAGAAATCCAGATTAACCAATACTTATTGAATTGTAATAGTCTTGAGAAAAACTCCATAATTGATGAATTATACCTGACAAATGACAATAAGTCATATAAGTATGTGGTAATTGCGATAAAGCTTATGTTGGATGAACCAACATATATATATATATATATATATATATATATATATATATATATATATATATATATATATATATATATATTTTTCCAGCAGTCAAGCCATCCAGAACTGGCGGTAAACTGATCTATCTCCGGGAATTGCCTGCTAATCATTATTGCTTTCTGTTGTAAAATTGGACCTGACGGAGGCACACCTTTTAATCTCTGTTGGTTAAACCACATGAATAAAGCTTCGTTAACCTTTTCATAGTCGCCGTCCAATCTTCTATTTTTGCGCGGTTTCTTTTCCAATCTCCAACTGTTACCTCACCTACTCCATAATCTCGTGCAACAACTTTAATTGTCTCTCCTGCTTCAATTCTTCTGATGGCTTTTAATTTTTCTTCAATAGGAACGACGATTCTTTTACGCTTGTTTTGCTCCATTATAATACGACAAATAAAAATTCAAACAAAGCAGTTCGCATTAATTACACTTAACTACCAGAACTCCAACCAAATAAATTATGTGAGTATACTCGTACTTCTCCGTAGTAAACGCTATAACGCACTGCATTCACGCAAATTTACTTGCTGAAAGAGTCCAAAAATTTAAATAGGGGAACCCCTCACACGGGCCAGGGGGATTCCCCGAAGGCCCGACCATTTTAAATGGAAATATGTACATATATATTTTAGAAGCTCGGTTAATATGCAGAACAGACGCGCGTACCTCGGATAATCAGGTTATTAGATTGGCTCGGTTAATCTGGAGCTCGGATAATCGCGCCCCGGTTAATCGGGGTTCTACTGTATATATATATATATATATATATATATATATATATATATATATATATATATATATATATATAATATATATAAAATACAACGTCTATCTGTCTGTCCGTTAGTGCGCTTATCACTGGAAAACCACTTATCCGATTTACGTACTTTTTTTTAAAAATATACATATGTTCTCTGGCCAGGTTATATGCTATATTTTATTACGATAGGTAGCATAAGGAATGAGCAGTGACGATAATAGTGAGTGAAGTCGGAAAAAAGTTTGCCGCTAGCCCGTTTCCTTGCAATACACAGCCTAAACCATTAAATATTGAACAATATTATGTAGCAGAAAATATCTATAACACAGGGCAACAAAAAAATATTTTTGTTTTGGTGCCTGGTATTTTAGAGCTGATTTTAACTATATTTGGGACGCTAAATCTATACATGCAATCCGTTTTTCTCTATCAGCTCTACTTTTTTAGATACATCAACTTATTTAACAATGTGGTTTTTATTCAGTATATTCATTTATGAGAGTTCTAAAATTATTATATATTCATTAATGTAGGTACAATGGTTTTATTGTCAGTCTGTAATTGAGTAAATTCCAGGTGAATCTATAAATAGTGGAACCATTGCCTATCACGTACCTGAACTGACCCTTTTAATCACCTAACTCGGGTAAGTCTCGTCAGTTTGTGCGTTCTTACTAATGAGAGTAGATCGAATTCGGCGTGTTATTTTATGTTAAGGAAAGAGTGTTTTTGTGTTATTGAACAGAATTAAAATGAGTTCAGGTTCCAGTTCAAGAAGAAGTTGTGTAAATCAACCTGATGTGTTTTGCTATATATGCGGAGAATACATGTTTCAACAAAACAGACAAACTATTACTGACTTTGTAAAGCGAGCGTATCTTGGATACTTTGGACTTAAGCTTGGTGATCAGGACAAAACGTGGGCCCCGCATCTCGTATGTAAAACTTGTACAGAGCATTTACGGCAGTGGACTACCGGGAAAAGAAAATGTCTAAAATTCGGCGTACCAATGGTTTGGAGAGAACCAAAAAACCACTTCAATGATTGTTATTTCTGTTTAGTAAATACTAATGGAATCAATCGAAATAACCGCAGTAAGTGGACTTATCCCAATTTAGACTCGGCAATACGCCCTATCCCAGATGCAATTTTTTTTGACTCTGTCGAAAACTTTCTGCGTTGCGCCGTTGACTCTGTCGAAATTTCTTTCCGCTCTGTTCAGTTGAAGACTCTGTCGAAATTTCCTTCCGCCCTGCGCCAGTTATAATTGTGGGAGCGACTATAACGTTTTTAAAAAAACAGCTTGAATTGAATTCTAAAAACTTTTATTTTTTTCGGTTCTTACGGAAAACTTTTTAAGACACTTGATACAACAGACACACTCACTCTGCTATTGTTCGTTACTTATATTTATAATCTTTATTTGCTGATATTGCAGAATGGTGTGGTTAGATAAAGGAAATCTTAGGTTGCACATTTATATATATTTTAAGTATTTTATCAGGATGTAATTCATGGAAGATTTTAATTATGTGTGCCTTTTAATGATAAATATACTTTCAGGAGATTATGTGTCCTATAGAAGAATGACTGCGAGTTACCTTTATTATAATAAATGGGCAGGAGTGGAAATTGCAAAAGGCAGAAGAACAAATTGCGCATGCGCATTTACACCAGGGAATATGAATTCCCCGAAATAAAGATCGATTTTCCAATGTCAAAAGAAGATACTTACGATTTTACCAGCAACGTGATACGAAGCGGGAAATATAAATAAAATACGTTTTTAGTGACTATTCGTAAATTAGCATAAAGAAGAATAGTAACTTAGTTAACCAAGATCGATGAATTTTGCATTTACCTTATAGATATGTAGATATAGAAATAGAAAGATCTATATGACTGACAGATGGATTAAATATCTACAGTACTTAGGACCCTTAAGGGACCGTTGTGCACCTTCGTTATTTTAGAACTATCGTACCTAATAACCTTTAAGGATAGCAACGTTCCAGATTCAACCACCTGAATATATTTCTGATAGATCTTTGAACAGTGTGCTATTCCAGATGATTGGCGCCTATTTATTGACAGTTCAAAGCGAAGTTTAAAATGTGTCCTTCTACATAATGGGAATAAATATGGTTCAATACCACTAGCTCACTCAACGAAACTGAAAGAAGAATATAATACCATAGCTTTGGTCTTGCAGAAGATAAAGTATTACGAACATCAATGGATGATTTGTGTAGACTTAAAAATGGTAAACTTTCTTCTTGGGCAGCAAAGTGGTTACACGAAATATCCGTGTTTCTTGTGCCTCTGGGATAGTAGGGACAAAACACACCACTGGGTTAGAAAAGATTGGCCTCAGAGAGAAAACATGGACGTTGGGGAAAAGAGTGTCATTAACGACGCTTTGGTTGCAAGAGAAAAAATCATACTTCCTCCGTTACATATAAAGTTGGGCTTAATGAAGCAATTTGTAAAGGCTCTTGATAAGAATGGGTCTTGTTTTGCATATATAGGGGTAAAAATACATCAGTTGAGCACAGAAAAACTCAAAGCAGGGATATTTGACGGCCCACAAATAAGACAATTAATTAAGGATCCTGCCTTCATAAATTCAATGAATCAAGTTGAACGAGAAGCTTGGACATCATTTGTTGCAGTTGTAGAAAATTTTCTAGGCAAACATAAAGCTCAAAACTATGTTGAAATGGTTAACAAGATGCTTAATAGTTTCAAATCCTTAGGGTGCAATATGAGTATTAAAATACACTATTTACACAGCCACTTAGACCGTTTTCCAGAAAATTTAGGAGACATGAGTGAGGAACAAGGTGAAAGTTTTCACCAAGATATTAAAGTTATGGAGGACCGCTACCAAGGAAGATGGAACATGCACATGATGGCAGATTACTGCTGGAGTTTAAAAAGGGACTGTTTAAAAAAACATTCAAGAATGTCGCGGAAAAGACGCTTTCCAAGTGTTGAGTGACTATTTCATTTCTCCAATGTTTTTTTTGTTTGTAAGTACGACATAATATTGTATTTTGTATAACTAAAATAAAAATTTCGTATCTACTTTTGTTTACTACACTTACGGATTTGAGTTACAATAATGTAACTTATATTTCTCTAAAATTGTATATCTTAAAAATTTGAGCTCCTAGGTACAAATGAATACGTTATTTGAATTCAGGACATCAAATTGATATAGAATCAGCTCAAAAAACCTCGACACCAAAACAGCTGTTCCCCTGTGTAATCTATAATATATGTAAAATACAATGTCTCTCTGTCTGTCTGTCCATTAGTGCGTTTATCACGCGAGATCCACTTATCCGATTTACGTGTCTTTTTTTAAATTCATACATATATTCTTTGGCCAGGTTATATAATAATAATAATAATAATAATCTATACCTATAATATATATAAAATGCAACTTCTCTCTGTCTGTCTGTCTGTCCGTTAGTGCGCTTATTCCTCGAAAACCACTTATCCGATTTGCGTGATTTTTTAAATTCATACATATGTTCTCTGACCAGGTTATAGATATATATTTTATTACATCTATAATATATATAAAATGCATCGTATCTCTGTCTGTTTGTCTGTCTGTCTGTCCGTTAGTGCGCTTATCACTCGAGAACCACTTATCCGATTTACGTGTTTTTTTTAATTCATACATATGTTCTCTGGCCAGGTTATATAATAATAATAATGATCTATATAATATATATAAAACGCAACGTTTCTCTGTCTGTTTGTCCGTTAGTGTGCTTATCATTCGAGAACCACTCATCCGATTTACGTCTTTTTTTTTAAATTCTTAATTTAATATATATCAAAAAAATCTATAATATATATAAACCGTAACGTCTCTCTGTCTGTCTGTCTGGCCATTAGTGCGCTTAGCACTTATCCGATTTACATGTTTTTTTTTATAAAATACAAAGGGAATAAACAGAGACAAAATGCTTATATGTAGGAAAAATGATGGAAATTTAGCAGAAAGACTGAATAGATGGGCGGAATACTTTAAATAAACATTAAATGGAGATAAAAATGAGGAGTTGAAGGAGAAATAGGAAGCAAAATTAACTGAAGGACAGGAGGGAAAAAATAAGAGAAATACTCAGAACCCAAAAAATAAGGCCCCGGGTGGAAATTGTATAACAGTAGAAATGATAAAAGCTGGAGGAGTAGATCTGGAAAATGAAGTATGCTGGTTGGTGCAAGAAATATGGGAAACAGAAAAGATGCCAGTGAGCTGGAGAGAGTCGCTCATTTGTCCAATATACAAAAAAGGAGAAAAAACTATATGTGCTAATTATATACCAATAGCCTTACTGGATGTCGTGTACAAGATAGTAGTGGTGACTATCAAAAACAGACTAGAAGAGAAAGCCGAGTCTATTCTGGGAGAGTACCAATAGTTCGGTTACAGACCAGATATTTTCGATTAAGCAAAACCAAGGTAATACCTTAGAACAAAATTTAGCACTACACTTGGTCTTTGTGGATTTCAGAGAAGCATATGACTCTGTAAATAGAGAAAGACTCTACAAGATCATAGAAGAACTTAAAATTCCAAGTAAATTGATTCGCATGATGAGAATGACCCTGAATGACACAGAAAATAGAGTGTTGGTTGAGGGCAAAGTATCAGACAAGTTTAAGGTGAAGAGGGGATTAAGACAGGGGGATCCCGTGTCGACATGTCTATTTAATTTGGTATTAGAGAAGATTATCCGGGAGTCAGAAGTAAAAACAAATGGAACGATATACCAACAAACCTGCCAATGCTTGGCCTATGCTGATGATGTAGCAGTGATTGCAAGAGCAAAAGAGAACCTCAAAAAAGCCATAAGTAAAATAGAAGAAAGGGGAAGGATGAGAGGACTAAAGATAAATGAGGAAAAAACAAAATACATGGAAATTACAAAGAAGAAGGATAATAAAAACAACAAAAGTTTAGATATAATAAACAACATCTGGGAGTAACACTAACAGAGAGTGGACAAGAAAGGACGGAGATACAAGAAAGAATAGCGAAAGGACAGATATGTTTGGGGGCAATGAATCCAATATTGAAATCAAATAATGTATCAAGAAAAGCAAAAGAAAACATATATGCGACAGTTGTCAGACCCACGGTGACATATGAATGCGAAACGTGGAAACTGAACGTAAGAGAAAAGGAGACGTTGGAGGTGTGGGAAAGGAAAGCTTTGAGAAGAATCTATGAAGGAAGGAAAGAAGAGGGACTGTGGAGAAAAAGAACCAACTACGAATTAAAATGCCTATATACGAAACCCTTTATAAGCCAAATCATAAGAAGCCAGCGATTAAGATGGTTGGGACACGTGGTAAGGATGAAGGAAGAAAGACAGGCAAAGCAAGCCCTAATAAGAGGAGTGGTTGGAAGACGAGGCAAGGGTAGACCTCGATCTACATGGATTCAGGCAGTAAAGCAAGATTCGGAGTTGACGGGAATCCCTCACTGGGAAAAGCTAACAGGAGACAAAAAGAAGTGAAGACAAGTATGCAAACAAGCCATGGGCCTCTAAGACCTCTCGAGCTAAATAATAATATAAACATAACGAATAAGCCGTGACGATAAAGGTAAATCAAGTCCACGCGAGCGGAGCCGCGGGCACGACTAGTATATATATATATATATATATATATATATATATATATATATATATATATATATATATATATATAAACTAATTATAAATTACCAAAAAAAACGTGTAGGATCACCAAAATTTATTCGTGGAAGAGTAATGAGTAATTAGTTTCTTGTTACCAGTAGCCTCGTCACTGTCCTCATATATAACATATATATATATATATATATATATATATATATATATATATATATATATATATATATATATATATATATATATATATGTATATATATATATATATATATATATATATATATATATATATATATATATATATATGAACCCGCAACTTCCTGTAGGTAAATGTTATATATTAGTACTGTCATACGAAGCTGAGATTGATTACTAAAGATCAGATCATTCATCACTATACGAAGGACTGAGCATGTATCAAAAGACGAAGTTCTGCGTAAAGTCGATACTCAGAGACAATTACTTAACATCGTTAAAGGGAGAAAGGTTGCCTATATTGAAAATGCTTACAGGTTCGAAATACCATTTCTCCGAGAAATCCTTATAAGTTAAAAATTTGCTAAATCGATTAAAAACTTTCAGGATGGACGCGACCTTTAGCAATGAAGCATACGATCGAGAAGAACATTACAAGAGTTGCCTTTTAAGTTTTTACAAACAACCACTAGATGGCGTGATTGAGATGTGACATTACCATTTGTTATTGTTAAAACAGTAGCAACTCACAAATTGACAGAGTAGTTTGTTTACAGCAAACGTTAAAAAAAAATAGTTTTGATGAATAAATGGAAATTTCATGTAAAGGTTTTCGTTGGATGATTTTTTACAATTTTAGTAAAGACTTAACTCAACAACAGGCATCGAATTGCTTGGTTCAACTTTTAATAATAAATCAGAATCAGAAAAAACACATTGGCCCTGATATGAACCCCATTGAAAATGTGTGGGAGCTGATGAAAAGAGAAGTGGCTAAAGATGTGATTACCAACAAAACCCAGCTCCTAGAAAAGATTATTCATGTGTGGAATCATCATCCTCAAATGCAGGAGACAGTACAATCTTGCATTGATAGCATGCCGCGCAGAATTAAAGCTTTGATAGCGACTAAAGGTGGCTCAACTAAATATTGACTTTTACTAACATTAATTTCACTTTTCTTTAAAACTTAATAAACTTATGCTTTTCTAAATTAATGCTGTTTTATTTATGTCAAATAAATAGGTAATTGATTGGATAATATAAAAATAAAAAACAAATCAATTTAAAATAATAAAACGGTACAATATCACTCGGTAATTAATATTTTACATGAAATCTTGCAGTGCGTCTAATAATTTGGCCAGGAACTGTATATATATGTATATATATATATATATATATATATATATATATATATATATATACATATATACATATATACACACCACTGGTGTGCAGAATTTCGTCATGGTCGTGCACAGTCAGCAATCAATTTCGTGAAGGTCGACCAAAATCGGTTGTTGTTCCAAAAAACATCGATGCTGTGCGTAACATGATTGAAGAGGATCGGCATGTGACTTACGGTGAGATAGAGGCATCCGTAGGCATATCAAAGGCTGCATTACATTGGATTTTGCATGAACATTTAGCTGTGGAAAAAATCTGTTCCCGATAAATTCCGCATAATTTGACCGAAACTCAAAAACAATCTCGTGTCAATTGGTATTAGGAAATGCTCAAAAAATTCGACCAAGTACATGCAAAATCCGTATACAACATCGCAACAAGAGACGAAACTTGGATATACTCGTACGAACCGAAAACTAAGCAACAATCGACTATTTTAGGGCCGAAAACTAAGAAACAATCAACTCTTTGGGTGTTCTAAGATGAACCGAATCCAACAAAAGTGGTTCGTTCACGAAGCACTTCCAAGAAAATGATAACTTGTTTCTTTGATTATACTGGACATCATTGTTTTAGAAGATCGAAGAACAGTTAATGGTATACCATAATTTGTTTGCCATAAGTCACAATGAAACAACTGAAATCGTCGCATCATTCTTCATCATGACAATGACGGCTTTCTCACAACACGTCAAACAATTTGACGGACAAAATCATCGAATTAATGTCTCATTGCCCGTATTCACCTGATTTATACCCTAATGACTTCTTTTTGTTCCCGGTTGTAAAAAAAAATGCGTGGAGAGGGATTTTCATCACCTAAAGAAGCTGTTGCTTACTTACTTACTTAATCCTTATGCCTTTCTACCCCTTTTTTAGGAGTGTAAGGCCCGTGGAGTTGAGTTATATTTGTCTTTTCCATATTTCCTTCTATAGCCTTCCATCCTGTTTAAATTGCCGATTGCCTCTTTTGTTTCTTCTATATTAGTTTCTTCTGTTTGTGTGACTTCTGTATCTTGTTCCGGAATTATGTCTCTATGTTGAGTTTTGTATGCTATGTTATTCCCATTTGACAGATCTTTATATATTCCCTCCATATTTCCATAATTTTATCTTCTTCTTTTACGACATTTTCTTTCCTTTCTGTTTCTGTGATTCCTACATAGTACATCTGTTCTTCTGTTAGTTCATCCTCATACCCCTATTATTCCGTGTTCTCAATCTAATAACTCGACAATTATTTTCTATTTCTTTAGTCCTATCTTTGTCTTTGATTATCTTCTTATTTGTATTCCTTTTACTAGTCCTCTCTTCCGTATCCTTTATCTTTGCCAGGGTCGACGTCAATCTACCTATCTCTCTCCTTTTTCTCAGTTTTTTGACTTGATGGTCGTAGTATTCTTTGTTTCTTCTTTCAGTTTTTCTTCCTCAATGTCCCATTTATAATCTCTTCCTTCGATTACGATTTTCTGATAGCGTATTTTCAACCTTTTTCCATTCTTTCTCTCGTTCTCTGCTATATGGTTCAATTTCTTTTGAATTTCCCGTTCATCTTTTGGTAAATCGTTGTTTATGTAAACTCTCTCTCTTAGGTTTCTCAGTTCGTTTTTATTTTTCATCACAACTTCTTTATCTCCCGTGTTTCCAAATTCTATCTTGTAGCCAAGTGCCGAAATTGCCATCCTGGGCGACTTTAATGTACACAATATCAACTGGCTTAAATATTCAAATACTACCGACGAACAAGCTCATGAAGCTGAATCATTCTCAATCAGTTGTGGCTTAACTCAGCTTATTGACGAACCAACACGGATCCCTGATCGAGACGGGGAGTTCGCCAGTCTTCTTGATCTGTTTTTAACCACCAATCCGGAGATTTACACGGTCACCGTAAATCCGCCGTTAGGTTCTTCCGACCATAAACTGCTTTCGACATCGAGTATCTTGCCAATTAGTGACAGAGCGCGCCTAGGCACTACAAATCTGCAAAACGGGAAGATCTCATGGCATACTTTCGAACTTTTCCTTGAATGGACGTTTGTTTTCGATCCAATAACCCATCTGACTACGCCACGGAGGTTTCCGATGTTATTTTGGCTGGTATGGAAGCTTACATCCCTTTTTCAAAGAAATGCTCCTCCAACATCAAGCCTTGGTTTGACCGAAAATGCAAAGAAGCTGTTGCTTCTAAACATCCTCATATCCTACAAAAAGGGAATATTTCCGTCCTGCTGGAAATGTGCCACGGTTCAGCCGATACCTAAAAAAGGCAAGAAGACCTTGCCAAATAACTACCGACCAGTCGCACTGCTTTCAATAATATCGAAAGTCATGGAAAAGGTTATCAATGAGCATCTTCTAAAATATCTTGAACGATTCAATATTATTAGCGATCACCAATATGGTTTTCGTAAACATAGATCAACAGGAGATCTTCTGACTTATGTAACACATGTTTGGAACAATGCAATTGAACACTTTGGAGAATCTCGAGCGGTTACTCTTGATATATCCAAGGCATTCGACCGTGTTCGGCACGATGGACTATTGGCTAAATTACGCTCTTATGGTATGTCTGAAAGCTTCTGTTCGTGGCTCGCATGTTTTCTCTAAAAAAGTTAACGTTGCTGAACCCGACATAGTTATGTCGGGGCACTCCATTCCCCTAGCATTGTCGCTCAATTTGTTGGGCGTTAGTTTGGGAGCAAATATGTCCTGGCATGAACATGTTGCAGGCATAGCAAGGAGAGCTTCTCAAAAGTTGGGAATATTATTTCGAACCAGAAAGCTTTACACTCCACAAAAACTGTTAATTCTTTACAAAGCTCAAATTCGACCAACTATGGAATACTGCTCCCACGTTTGGGGCTCCGCTCCCAAACATACACTGCATTTGTTGGATTCTGTTCAGAGAAGAGCTGTCCGTCTGATTGGAGACCCAGAATTGACCGGCTGCCTTGATTCGCTGGAACATCGAAGAACGGTTGGCGACTTGAGTCTGTTCTACAAGTATTTTCATGAAAAGTGTTCGAAGGATGTAGCCTGCTTAATTCCTCCCAAAGCGGTGCATGTTAGAAATACACGTCGAGCTGGTGCTTCACATCCGTATGATGTTCAGCTCGTTACTCCGCGTACAACGCTTTTCAAGCAGTCTTTTATATGGAGAACATCATCCCTTTGGAATAATTTGTCCAGCGCTGTGTTTCCCACCGAGTACAATTTACAGCGATTCAAAAACAACGTGAATCGCTTTTTTTTTTTTCCGCACACATGCCGCTCCTGGAGCCCTTTAGGGACTTCCCTGCAAAAAATGTTTCTAGAATTGGTTTCAACTCATCTCAAAGGCAAATATTCTGAGAAACAATACAACGATTTGTACCAAAAAAAACGTTTTTCTTTCATTGCTTTTGTAAAAACTTTAAAGGTAGGTAACCCTAGTATAAGATAAATCGAAAGATATTGAAACTATTTTAAGATGTGCAAAGAAAGACACTTAACCTTGGTGAGAAAAGTTATCCGTCCACAAACTGCTTAGAGAGTGACCATAAGAAGAAGAAGATTATTTGGTCACTTCTCTGAAGTGAACATATAATTATTAGGTTTGAAATAAAGCTAAGAAAATTTTATTATGTTATCATATTTTTTATTTCAATTCCTTTTAAAAATTTCTTTCAAACATTAAGATTAATAAATTTAATAAATTATATTATTTATTAAATTTATATATATTTCTTAGTACCTAACTTTGTCTTAATAAAAATATCATATGAAGTTATAATGTACATATGTAATAGTATCAAATTTTATAAATTAAAGTAGAGTATTTCATTGTTCTTCCATCAGATTTGAAACTTCATTTGCGTCAGTTCCTTTCTAATATTGTTAGTTTCATTCATAACTGTTTCTGAGAAGACCTGTAATTTTCTATTCGTCTCTTTTACCATGGAAATCAAAGCTTCTATTTTTATAAGAGATATATCGGAGTGCTCTTCATTTTCCCCAGTTAAATCTTTCACAGAAACAGCTGATTTTTCAGCGATCCAATCCAAAAAAGGAATCAAATTCACAAAAACGTGAGAATTTTTACAAGCGAGTTTGTTACCGCAGGTATATTTTCTGTTTAAATACCCTACTATTTTATTATTTATTATTACTGCATCACCAACCATATTTAAAGAAGTGGAAGAACCTGACTTAGCACATTTCTCTTGACTGTTTAAAAACTTGGAACCAAAAATGTGGCGACAGGTATCTAGGTTTAAAAGTCGTACTGTTTCAACTTGCATGTTTAGATCATGATTAGTAATCCAGCCAGACAATGTGGCATATCCTTCGTTGAATAGATGAGCCTCAGTTTTTGAAATAAGTTTACCTAAAAATTCGAAAAAATTGATGTTATTTTACTTTAAGTTCTTTTATATCGCTAAGCATTATTAAAGAGATTAACTGAAGAGGTCGAAAAGTTAGTCCCGGTCTAAACGCCATGAAATCTAAAACCTGAAGCTGTTTAATTGAGCTTGGATTTTGATACTGTTATATTTTCTATTGTAAATGTCATCAAATAAGAGTTTTAGTAAGAAATTTAATGCAAAAATCGAAATGAAGGACTTAGATCAGGTGGAAAATATTAGCCATTTTTAATAGTTTCATGCCACTGTAGTGTGCGGTCTACCTGCAAATCTTAATTGTTGCGTACGGTCTACCTGTAATAAATACATTTCTAAGCAAAGGGATAACATAATAGGGTAAGGTTCGTTATTAATGACAAGTTGCTAATACTATATATATATATATATATATATATATATATATATATATATATATATATATATATATTTCAAAAGCTTTTGCGAGATTTTTATACTAATATCACTTTTGACGAAGATGCATCCGTGACTTTTGTGCATTTTACTAATCGTAATATTTTTATTATTTTTATTCGTACCCGGAACAGATGCAAAGAAATTATCGACGAGACCAAGGAGGCACACAATGAACGAATTAAAAACAAACTTCTCGCTTGTCCCAACAATTCCAGGTCACTTTGGTCAGTCGCTAAGGCAGTTAGCCAAAATTTCACCAAATCCATTATACCACCACCCACACGGCCACATAATTCTATTGCAACACCTGTTGAGAAAGCGAATTTGTTGCCTGAATTCTTTGTTTCACATTCTACTGTTGATTTCTAAGGAAAAACATCACCTACTATTCCCATAGTGCAGTCAAGAATGCCTAATATTGTGTTCATACAGCATATCATAAAACGTAATTTAATGAGGCTAGAAACAACTGGCGTATGTTGAGAATTTGTTCTCTAGTCACTCCTCCTGAAATAAAGCCTGTTTGTTAGGGTAGATATTTGTGGCGGTAAAAGAGTCTCTCATTTAGGAGCCAGAGAAACACCTTAGCAGCGTGTGACACTAGAACGACTGTTCTGTAGTTGCTGCAATCCAGAGGGGATCCTTTTTTATGGAAAAGTATATACGCAACCTCGCACCAATCTTTCAGTTCTTCCATTTTTTCATACCACATTACACAGTTGATGTAGCGTAGTTACGGCGGTCTCTCCCATCAACTTTATTATTTACACAGTTATTTCGTCAGTACCTGTTGGTTTTCTGTTTTTTAACCTTTGAGTAGCCTTCCTGACTTCCATCATCATCCACAATGCAGTCACCCACAAGTTTATTTATTTATTATCAACAGGAAACCCCATTATAAAAGTATTATATTCAATATATAAAGTAATAATAGTAACAGTACAGTAATGAGTATTTAGATAGAACAAAAAAAATTATATAACATCACAGTTCAAAACACCCAATCTAATAAACAGGAAACATATCAGTGGTCACACACCACTTTAACGACTTGCCCTTTAAAGCCAGGCAGCGAGCCTCCGAATGGATTGATGGAAAGATTATCGTTTAGGAAGAGCAAGGATCTAGTCAATGGAAAGTGGACGCCATAGTTAGTACCGTGATACCTTCAACTGTATCTGCCCTAAGAGGGGTGGACAATCAATAACACCATTTAGCAATTTAAATATCGTGGAAAGATCTGACACCCTTCTACTGTCCTCTAATGTTCGCAGACCAAGCATACTAGCCATTGCGCCTTTGTCACGAACCCACCCCAATATCCAATAAATTTATTCTGGACACGTTCAATCCCTGCGCTGTGAACATTGTAGTAAGGTGACCATACCGTTGATGCATATTCAAGGTGAGATTTTACCAGAGAATAGTATAACTTCTTCATTGAGTCAATAGATAGATCTCTTCCGATTCTAAAAAGAAGTCCATAGGAAAAGAATTACAAACATTTTTCCAAAATGCAGATTTTTGAAAAACACCCTGTATATCTGAAACGGTACTAGATATCGATATGCGGTTTTCACCATTGAGTTTATCATCAAAAATTGAGCCTCAGACACCGACATCAGTTTTTGTCTATCTCCTTTAGACAAAGGGGATTACCTTCAAAAGTGTCCAATTTGGACCACCTTGAACACTTATATAATATGCAGGTTTACTGGTTTTACCGTAATTTTAGTCGCTTAACAGCGATTTATCAAAATAACTGAATGGGAATTTCTCCATAAGTGCTTTACAAAACTTTGATAGTTGATAGCAACCAGAGAACATGGTTATAGAGGCCGAGGCGGGGCGACTTTTCAGCCTTGAAACACATTTTAGTCAGTTATTTGAGAACTAAATTTTCAAAATAGGTAACGTACGTCGGCCTTCACGTATCCCTGATATGGTGTCGGTGATTTTTTGTCTGTAAGAATATCAGTATACCAAAGTTAAAGTATTTTTTACAAGCTTTCATTTGACACCCCACTCGAGTACCTTTTAAAACTAGCCGGCTCTGACGAGGCCATCAATTCTTATATTAGTCCCAAATTTAAACTTTCTGTGTCAAGTAGTTTCGGAAAAAATCAGGTGTGACAGACAGACGGACACCGAAGTGATCTTATAAGTATTCCGTACGGAACACTAAAAAGGTTAGGGTATTTTGCAGTTTACCGGAATTTTTTGTTTTGTGACGAAAGCAAATTT
Organism: Pachyrhynchus sulphureomaculatus; assembly: GCA_019049505.1. Classification (NCBI taxonomy): domain Eukaryota; kingdom Metazoa; phylum Arthropoda; class Insecta; order Coleoptera; family Curculionidae; genus Pachyrhynchus; species Pachyrhynchus sulphureomaculatus. Next base: position 6,416,686 of record CM032452.1, on the reverse strand, counting down.
TTCTAACATTTTCAAGGTCGATGATTACAAAAAAATAATTGCTTTTGTGCGGAAATTGGTTTTTTCATATGTTTTTAGGTATGGAACTTAATTTTGACAATATAGCCAAATTGTGTGGAGATAAGGTCAAACTTCACGAGCAATTAGTTGTTTGGTTCCTGCCGTTGGGAGCTATAAATGTAAGAAGTGTGGTGCTTTCCTAAAATTGTGCAAAAATTCGCAAACGATTGATTGAAGAAGTTGGTATTGTAATAATATCGTGTCAGTTCGAAAGCAAAAGCGGAAAACGTGTGGTTATAAGGTGTCGTATCGGTTTGGTACATTCTTCGCAAGATCCCACTTGGAAATAAAACAGGTTAGTTCAGGTTAGTTCAGGTTACTTCAGGCCAGATTAGCCAGACCAGGCCAGACCAAATTAGCGGTTTTTCTCAATGTGTAAGGTTTATTTTTCCATGTACGTTTGTTGAACACTTTTGTGATGGATTACTTTCCGCAAAATTTAACTTATTTTTTTGTAATTACCGACCTTGAAAATGGTAGAAAAACTTGTTTTGATCAAAAAATAAAAAATTTCGGTAAACTGCAAAAATTCCAAAGGTTATTTTCATGTACCAGTTTCACTATAAATATTTTAAAATTAAACTTCTTTATGAAACGCCCCGTATATAAATTCAAAGTAAACACCATTACCTGGACGAATTTTGTCACTAAATTGCACTGGCTCCGGAAGTTTAACCAACGCAATGTCGTTTATATAATGACCGTTTATTTCTTCAAAATCTTCGTTAATAATTATATTTCGAGATGTAAAACTGTATGTATTTGGTTCCGCCTGATTTGTTCCATATTTTGGATGTCTGCGGAAGCCGAGATAAACCGTTATAGACGTCGATCTGAAAAGAAAAATAATAATTTAGTGATATGTACACCAAATTGTGTCCTATATTACCCTATCCTGAAGCTTTTCTATACACCATATGACTTTTCCTGTTTTTTTTTTCTGGGTTAATAACTCATTTCCCATAATATTTTCGTGACGATTAAACGTAACACAAAATATTGTCAAGTGTGATGTGTGCGTCAAATCATCATTATACAGGATAACAGTGAGATACATTTTTGTGATGAAGGACAAAATATTTTTTTTTTCATTAAGACGTAAATATTTATTTATACACCAATCATGAACTAAATAAATTTAGCATTTTGAACAATTTAACATTATCTGCATACCGCAAAATATCTACATCAAGATATAGTGCAATGTATAGCTTGTCCCAAAATATAAGATCCTGATTTTTGCCGTTTTAAGTGGGCAATATAAAAATTCCGACCTTTTGTTTATGACAGGTTGCAGAGATGGACTTAAGAATTTTATTCATTAATGCAAATAAATAAAATTATAACTGTTTTTGGAGATGTTTATTTATAGATGTATGTAAAAACAAATGGATAGGAAGTATGAATATACAGTTTGAATGAATGGAGTTTACAAGAGGAGACATATTGTATAAATAAAAGTATATTTTAACTTAAGTCTAATTCGGTTTCACTATCACTGTCATCAGCTGAGCTAATTATCAGTGGTTTTATATTATTTACGTAAATATATGAATCTTCAACTTTAACAACGTGCGGAATGAAATTCTTCCAGCTTTCACAAGGTTCATTACAACTTTATAACTTTTTTTACTAATTCAACCAATGACACGCTTAAAGTAGGAGAAACATTTTGTGCCCTTATTTTTGATTTAACTTGATGCCAAATACGTTCAATTGGATTAAACACACAATAATATGGAGGAAGCCCGAAAACAGTGTGTCCCATTTTTTCAGCCATACTATCACAAACATATTTCTTTTTCAATTTATAGTCTTTCAAAACTTCCAAAAGATCACTTTTTTATAACTAAAGTCAAAATAAATGTCATTTTCTAACATATATTCCTGTATTTCCGATTTGGTGTTGGCTGCGTTAGGAACCTTATTTAGTAGGCGACTATGATAACGTGCATTGTCCATAACTATAACACTCTGTTCGGGAACATTTAGCAAAAGGAAATTTTGAAACCAATTTTTAAAAAGTTCTGCGGTCGTGTCTTCGTGATCTTGATTAATAACTAGATCTTTGATTGATCTTGATTAATAACTAGAATCTTTTATATTTTTTGCAGATAATAGTAGACAATTTGAAATCCAGCCCTTTTTAGACCCAGTATGAAAAATGGTTATTGGTTAACCTCTATTTGAAGGTGCGTTAGTCTGACATTTTTTTCTGCTGTCAATCCACCCTTTTTGCACAGTGTCATGGGTATCGAACCATGTTTCGTCAAGGTAAATTACTGGCCAATTCTCTGATCGATACTTTTTAATTTCTTGTAACTAAGTATGTCAGAAGATTCGTAATCTTTGTAACTTCATCACTACTTGCCTTTTGTTGATTTTTCGGAATGTAAATCCCATTCTTAAGAGAATTCTGTGAAGGATTGTTCGGCCACAATGTATAATGGTCCGGTCCTACACCAGTCTTAATTTTATTTTGTCTAGTGTCGGCACCAACTGCTCTTCATACATAGAATATATTTTTCTCCTGATGACGTCTTTTTCAAAATCGTCTACATGATGCACCTGAAAATCTTTCCACTTTTTTCCTGTCCCTGAGTGACGGTTTTGCTACGATACCCTTAATCGTAGAAATTGGGGTTTTAGTTAATTCACTGGTTTCTTGCAAAGCCCTTTGTTTATTCAAATTTCTTTTTACCAAACTGTCCTAAACATTTTTCACTATTTGTTTAGCGTCAAGTGATAAATGTTTTCTCTTACGATAGCCACTATTGCAATATTCCCACAGACTCCACATAATTAAAATAGAACCGCACGTTGTAAGTAGAACTAAAAATAAAAATAATTAAAAGTATCTTTCGAATCTGAATGGGGACCTGTGATCATTAGGCCTATATTATCAAATACTTACAGCAAGGGTGCTCAAACACAATATAAATTTTTTCGGTCAAGGTAAATGTAGGTCTGCTCTAAAATGTCAATGAAAAAACTCATAATTATTCAAAATTGCGAGTTTATTGGTTCTTACAAAACAAACGAGTTCTAGTGTCTAAACTTAACTAACGAGTGACTTTGGATGTTGAAGCGTGGCACTGCATGTCCTCAGCATACTTTTCATAAGATGGTACGTAATTACCGAGTGCTAAGCGCAAGCATGATGACATATGTTCGTCAGTTAGTCGATTGAGATATTTTGACTTAATTATCTTCATTTCAGAAAATGCAGACTCGCACAAGTAAGTTGACCCAAACATTGCCGTCAGTTGAAGGGCGATTTGCTTTAGATTAGGATATTTATCTTCAGATATAAAACACCAGAATTTTGTATGAGAAGCTGTGGCTTTGAGATGTATATCTGATATAATCTGCACTAACACATTTTCAACAGAACATGAGTCCATGTTAAACTGACTTGCTATTTCAGTAGCTAATTCCTCAATGTTTTTACACGAAAAAGGATAACTCGTAAATGATGCGATATTTGCCAATTTACTGAAATCATAAAAACGTATTTCGAATTGGCCCAAAATATTTGATAATTCTGCCTCATAAACATCATAATTCAACTGAGGAATCCTTGCTTTCAAAGACGGAATATTTTTTCAGATCCTTTCTTTTCAGTTGATCTATCATAAGTTGCAATTTACTTTTGAATGCGTTTATTGCGCTAATCATCTCAATAATAGTTTTTCCTTTACCTTGAAGCTCCAAATTAATGGTGTTTAAATGCATTGTGATGTCTGTCAAAAATGCCAAATCAGTCATCCATTTTCCGTTTTTCAGCATCTGAGTGTCATCACCTCTTTCGTCCAGAAAAGCTGTTATTTCGGGCAATAATTCTTGAAACCTTTCTAGGAATTTTCCGCGACTCAACCACCTGACGTCCGTGTGAAGAACTAAATCAGTTCAGCTGACTCACTATCTTCCAACTGCAATTTAAAGAGCCGTCGTTGCAAGCTACGTGCACGGATAGAATTCACAATTTTTATTGCAATGCCCGTAATCTCCTCCATGTTTAGAACTTTTGAACACAAAACTTGTTGATGTATAATGCAATGGAAGGAGAAAAATGAAGGGAAATCATCATTAGCTCGACACAATACCCCAAAACCGTTTTCGTTTCCAGTTATTGCTGGTGCTCCATCGGTTGTAATGCACACTAGTTTATATATTGGTAGCTTGTAGTTTGTTACAAAATTGAAGAAAACGTCATATATATCTTCGCCACGGGTCTTTCCTTTTAGAGGAATCGTTGTCAAAAACTCTTCCTTAGCCGACATGTCATTGAATACCATTCGAATAAAAATACACAGCTGGGCAGTGTCTGTCATATCGGTGGATTCGTCGAACTGTAAAGAAAAGTATGTACATTCCATGATATCATGTTTTAGTTTATCTGCCATGTCCTGACTCGTGACTTCAACACGCCTTGTGACAGTCGGACGAGATAACTGAAGTTCTCTAATAGCAGACATAATCTCTGTTTTATTTTTAAAATCTCCAAATAAAGTCTCACCCGCTTCAATAAATGCTTCCTTCACAACCAATCCATCATCAAATGGTTTCTTGTGTTTCGCCAATATATGAGATATTTTAAATGACGCGATCGTTGCAGCTTTTGATTGTTTGGCTGATCTTGTGAACGTGGTTTGTTCTTTTTTCAAAGAAGTTATCAAATCACGTACTTTTCGTTTTCTTAATTCACTCTGTGACGGAAAATCCTTTTCATAGTTTTTATGAACCGTTTTATGATGCCTCTCTAAGTTCCCACGCTTAGGTATTGCAACTGACGCACGGCAAATGAGACAAATGCACTTATCCTTTACCATACAAAAGAAAAATTCTTCCTCTCAATCGTTATTAAAATGATAAGTTTTACTTTTCTTCGCCGCACTCATTTTGGACTATTTATTAATAAACTTTGTATCGATGTATCGCCTTCAAGTTACAACTCAGACTAACTCCTATTCCTGCAGGCGCAACATCTATATCGGGGCGAACGAAGTCTCGAATGTTCCCGTCAAACACGCCGCCCGAAGTTTCTAGAAAAATCGGCGGGAATCAAAAACGCGGCTTTTCTTTGACAAGTACCGCGCGTTCCTTTGATAAAGCCGCCTTTTGCCGCTAGCAGGGGGTTATTACGATAAAAGAAAGTGATGAGGGGGTTATTCTGGCCTAATTGTGGATCGAATAAATTTTAGTAGCTTATTCATTGCGTTTTGTTTTAGTTACCTAAAACAAAATCTGTGAATAGTTCTATATCGGAATTTTTTTCTCGAGATCGACTCAAAAAGCACTCGCAATCGACCGTTTGAGCACCCCTGACTTACAGGGTTCCAAACCGGGTTGCCAAGTAGTAAATATTTAGGTAAAAATAGATCCAGCATGATTGTAGGTGCAAGTGAGGGCGGTATACAAAGCAGGTAAAATAAAAATATGTTTATCGTAATACCTGGCAACTATGCACAGAACCTTAATAGGGTCGTTTATTGCTCCATTGAAAAAGCAAAAAGGGAGGATTGTATATCTTAGGATTCAGGATAATTTGTAAAGCAGTTGAAAATAAAGGTCCCAAAACAGAACTTTGGGGAACACCAGACGTGACAGGGTAATACCTCGACTTTGTACCGTATATTTCAACATAATATAAGCAACTTGTCAAGTAAGAAGTAAAGTGAATCAGACAATCCAAGATATGATTTAGTTGGTCAAAAGTCTTTGTGAAATCTAAATAGAGAACGTCTGTTTAAACTCCTTTATCTATGGCTTGCGCAATGTTCTGCGTAATAATAATTGATTTTGGTGAATTAGATCTTCCTTCATAAAATCCGTATTGCTGGAGTATAACTAAATTCCTGATCAAGGGAAGTAAACTATCGGTATTTCAGCATTTTAGGTGGCCATAAATCGTGGTCCTAAAACTTTACCCAGGTAGAAAAAAATTGCTATCTAACAATGTTGAATAGGCATAGAACAATAGGCGACCCCTCCCGTTACACATTTGACAGTGCTCACACCGGAGTCTCAGTCGGAATTTGATGGTCGCTCTGAGTGTTCGTTTCTCTTCTCGGCATTCGCTACAAAACCGCTACTTAAAAAAGTGATTTTTCTCTTTGGAGTTTATCTTGAAGAGCGCATACACATTGATCATTTTAATGTATTTTTTTAAAATAATTAGTAATGTTGTGAAGGTAGAAAATATTCCTCGAAATTATTGTAGGAAAACCCGTTTTTCGGTATTAAAAAGGCATTTGTTATCCTTCAGGGTGCGTCCCAGTGATTTTATTAGTTTTAATAGAAAAAGAGTATTTGAGTAATGACCTCAATGTAAAAAATAACGTCGATGCAGATGCAATACAGTTTTGCCTGTCTGTATTGCACGCAGGAAGTGGAAAAGGAAATCAGAGAACACAAAATAGAGATATGCGCCTTACAAGAAAGAAAAAAGAAGGGGGGTATTAGAAGAATATAACCTGCTTTACAGTGGTGTGGCGAAAGACCAGCAGGCAAAGGAAGGAGTAGCCATGATGATTAAGAAGAAATACATAAACTATGCAATGAAGTGTCAGTACATATCGGAGAGAATAGTAATGGTTAAACCAAGGATAAACGACAAAAATACAAATGTAGTGGGAATTTATGCACCTGAAAATTGTAAACCAGAAAAAGACAGAGAACAATTCTCTGAAGAACTCCAGAAAATGATAGGTAAGATACCAATCAACGAAACAATAATAATAATGGGTGACTATAATGCAAGAGTTGGAAATGAGATAATACCAGGAGTTAAACAGAAATTGAAAGAAAACATAAAAAATGACAACGGGGAGCTTATGATAAATTTTTGCGATACAAACATACTTTGACCATAAACTAAGGTGGAACGTAAGAAACACAAAGCAACACCAAAATAAGGAGCTGGCAACAAAGACAAGAATAGAAAATCTACAAGAAGAATCAACGAGAGATCTGTACCAAAGAAGACTGAAAGAAAAAATCAGAATAAATCAAATAAATAACCATGATAACATAAATGAAGGTTGGTTAAAAATAAAAACAAATGTCTGTCTGTCGATAAAAATAAAAAATGGAGAACAAAAACACCATGGTTCAGTACAGAAATCAAACAGAAATGCCGTGGAAAGAAAGAAAGCTATCTAAAGTTCAGGTCAATCAGGACAGATGAAGCCTACCAAAGATATAAAAGAATACGAACAGAAACCCACGAGTTAGTAAGAAAAACAAAAACGGAATACTAGGAGAGATACACAAGAAAATTAGAATCAGACTTCTGTGATCAACAAAAACAAATTTGGAGATTCCTGAGACAGTAGAGAACTGAGATGAAAGAACTAACAGAGTATACACACTTGAAGAAAAGAACCTGGGTAACATATCTTACACAATTATATAAAAGAGAACAGAGTAATCACACTCTCGCAACTCGCAACAAACACCAGAGATAACGATAAACGAAGAAACATATATAACGGAAGAAGACGTAATAGAAGCACTGGAAAGATTAAAAAAACCGTAAATCTCCCGGCGAAGATCAAATAGCTGATGAACTATTAAAATATATGGAACACTCTCTGTTCAAGCAACTCCAGACACTTATACAGAGGATTATAAGATCGAATAGAATCCCAAATGAATGGAGAACAGCGACAGTTATATTAATGCACAAGAAGGGAGAAAAAGAAGATCCAAAAAACTATAGAGGCATAAATCTACTAAATTTTCCACTGAAATTAACAACAAAAATAAACGCAAGAATACAACTAGAAGAAGAACAGCAAAGATTCAGAAGTGGATGCTCATGCACCGATACCTTATTCATTGTGAGACAGACAAAAGAAAAAGCCATAGAATACAACATTCCAGCATACTTTTGCCTGATAGACTTAAAAAAAGCTTTCGACAATGTACAAACAGAAGACGTTATTCATCTATTATATAACAGGAACATCCCATTATACCTAATTAAAACTATCGAGAATATATATAAAGACAATAAAGGAGTCGCAAGATTAGCAGCAGGAATGACGGAACCAATCAACTATGAATCTGGAGTCAAGCAGGGAGACTCTTTAAGTTCTCTTCTATTAAATATTGTCATGGATGAAATTATAAAGAATGTGAAAAGAAAGAAGGGATATAGAATGGGTAACAGAGAACTTAAAATTATATGTTATGCAGATGACGCGATAATAATGGCTGTGACCGAGAATGATATGCAAAGGCTGCTATATGAATTCTACATAGCAGCAAAATATATAATATGTCAAACTCAATTGAAAAAACCAAGACCATAGTAATAGCAAAAGAGCCAATTAGGTGCAAGCTGATGGTGGAAGATAAACCAATAGAACAGGAGATGGAGGTCGATTACCTGGGCATCAAAATATCTAGTATCGGAAAAATCGAAGAAGAAGTAAAACATCAAGTTAACAAGGCTAATGGAATAGCGGGATGCCTCAATGATACCATATTTAGAAATAAATTCCTTTCCGTGGGGACCAAAACAAGAATATACAAGAGCGTAATACGACCAGTAAAGACTTACACATCTGAAACAAGACCCGATACAAGTATAATACAGACTCAACAGATTATTGCTCATCTCAGATCCCTTAATATCTAGTATAAGGCCGAAACCCAAAAAAAGATCTATGTCATTTAGTAAAGAAGCAATACATATGCTTGTTTCTCTGAACCCAATATTAACGACGAAAGTTCCAAAGAAGAAGAAAAATCCGCGTAGGAATCTGTAGAGGAAGCCGAGGAATGGAGCTCGACCAGGACGGAGAGACGTGGGATTCTGCATCGTGAATAATTATTTCTGTAATTTTTGTTTAAATCAACATATTTTTTTTTCTCAATATACTGTTTTTTATATATATGAAAATTCAAAAAATGCACTCTAACAAGGTTTTATTTATTTTAATAAAACCTGATTTAAAATATCTAAAAACAAAAAAATAATTTTGGCCGCATAAAACTCTGAAATGCCTCTTTGTGCGTGGAGCAGAAATTCGAGAATCATACAAAAGTTGCATATTATTAACACTGGCCTATAATTACTTATCACCTTTTTTAAAGATAGAATAAATTTTAAAAATTTTCTATGCAGTAAGGCGTATGTTACCTAGAAGTATCATTGAAATGGGCGCCTCTAGAATTAAGAGTTCCATAAAACTAAAAGACAATATACGGGGTTCTTCATTCTACATTACAAATTCTGGATAGAAATCGATCGGAGAAATTGTTTTACGCGCACCCAACCTGCCACTGCTCGCTAACAGGGATTATTTTCTGTTTTGGAACAGGAAGAAACTGTAGTAGGGTTTCTGGACAACCCAGATGTTTCCTTCTCTTCTCAGGGTGCTTGCGCAAAGTGGATAAAGTGTATTGAAGTCAATAGAGACCAAATTAAAAATTACACAGCCCCACAAAAAAAAAATGAAAGTTCATTACCACGATTCAAAATATATGGATCTAGTGTATTTTTCGAGACTAAATTCAAATCCGTAGTTTAAAAAAAGATTTATCGTGTCATTTTTTTTTGTCAAAAACATCCCTTGAAATGGGCTAAAACTATAGTAGTAATATAACGACTGTAAATGAAGTTTGGAAAATTGTAGATATTTTATAGTCTAGAGAAGAGAATATGCACTCAGTAATTAAGCCAAAATCAACACTTATGGGGGGTGAAAAGTACCTCTAAAACTTAAATAACGCACGTGAGTGTAAATAACATGTACAAAGGATAAATTCTTATAGCTCTTAGGACAAAATATCTGAATCTTGGGTGACAACTAGACATTACTCTTAAAGGGTTGGGACTCACCCCTATAAAATGTAAAAACCACCCTCAACTAAGGAGGTATCTCATAAGTCTCAATAACGACGAAAAAAGTTCAGGATTTTGTAGTTTTAGGCAGGGTAAACAAATATGGAGCAAAGTCGCTTGAACCACCGACATAGACTACAAACTACCCTTAGAGAGTGGTAGAAACTATCCCTACGCTCTAATGATGCACATAGGTGTTACTGAAATTCGGAAAGGATCAAGTATCTCATTGTGCCAAACAATCAAGACAACTAAATTCCTAGGAGGGGGGAACTACCCCCTGGGATTGATGGATCTTAGAAGTTCTAGCATCTGAGAAAAAAAAATACAGGCTTTCGTAGTCTCAGGCAGGATGCACAAATACAGCCTGTATTTTTTTTTTCTCAGATGCAAGGTCCATCAATCCCAGGGGTAGTTCCTTCCCTTCCTCCTAGGGATGATTCTCGACCTTATTAGGAAGATGATTTAGTTGCCCTGAATGTTTGGCACAATGAGATAAAAGTACATGATCCTTTCCGAATTTCAATAACATCCATGTGCATCATTAGAGGTGTAGTTTCTACCCGCCTCTAAGGACAGTTTAAAGTCGGGTGTGTGTGTCGAGAAATACACTAGATCCATGTATTGTGGTTCGTGGTAATGAAGTTTTATTTTTTTTGTGAGGCTGTGTTATTAATGTGAGTTTCATTATCAGATTTAATTTTCACCCATAAGTAGGTACTTCATACATTGCTTATCTTATTTTATATGTAATAGAAGATTTATAGAACTCACTTATTGACACAGTGGGCTGCTGATAAAACAAAAGAGTTAGTAATGAGAATTGCACCACAAAAAGAGTTTTTGTTGCCAAGAACACCTGCTTGAAAAGGGAAATATTCTGGCTTCGTGTCAACTGGACTTGCTAATTTCGCACTTCTCTGAAAAAAAAGTTAAATATGGTTAATATAGAACAACATTTATATATATATATATATATATATATATATATATATATATATATATATATATATATATATATATATACATATATATATATATATATATATATATATATATATATATATATATATATTTTATGGGTCTAGCACACGTGCTACAGGGAAGTCCCTAAAGCGCTACAGGAGCGACACGTGTGCGGAGAAGGCGATTCACGTTGTTCTTGAATCGCTGTAGATTGTACTCGGTGGGAAATACAGTCCTGGGCAAAATATTCCAAAGGGATGATGTTCTCCATATAAAAGACTGCTTGAAAAGTGTTGTACGGGGAGTAACAAGCTGAACCTCATACGGATGTGAAGAATTAGCGCGACGTGTACTTCTAACATGCACCGCTCTGGGAGGAATTAAGCGGGCCACATCCTTCGAACACTTTCCATGAAAGTACTTGTAGAATAGGCTCAAGTCGCCAACCGTTCTTCGATGTTCCAGCGAATCAAGGCCGACGGTCAGATCCGGGTCTCCAATCAGACGAACAGCTCTTCTCTGAATAGAATCCAACAAATGCAGTGTATGTTTGGGAGCAGAGCTCCAAACATGGGAGCAGTATTCCATAGTTGGTCGAATTTGAGCTTTGTAAAGAATTAACAGTTGTTGTGGAGTGTAAAGCTTTCTGGTTCGAAATAATATTCCCAACTTTTGAGAAGCTCTCCTTGCTATGTCTGCAACATGTTCATGCCAGGACATATTTGCTCCCAAATTAACGCCCAACAAATTGAGTGACGATGTTAGAGGAATGGAGTGCCCCGACATAACTATGTCGGGTTCAGCAACGTTAACTTTTTTAGAAAAAACTGCCGCCTGGGTTTTTGTAGAGTTAAATTCCACTTGGTTACTGTCACCCCAAGATAGAATTTCTTCCAGGTCTTTGTTAAGTTGAACGACTTCCTGCTGTCTGCGGATATTCGTCTGAGTAGCCGATGTCCGAGCGTTCAAAGTGAATGAAGAGATAAGTGTACTGTCATCTGCAAAGCTGTAGATTGGATATATATATATATATATATATATATATATATATATATATATATATATAAGTTATAGTTTAAAGGCTGGGATAGCTACTAATATAATTGAAGAGAGAGCAATAAAAGATCTAAGTAGCTCTAAGGAACTGTATTTTTATTCGAACTTTCTAGCTGTCGTCCATGTTTGTGGATGTCTTCAGGAAATCTGAAATGTACAAACATTCTGGAGTAAAAAGATGTAATTTGGGGAGTTAAACGTACTTACGGAATATTTACAGCATTGCTCTTCCCGGAGAAAATTTATTGTACATTTCTCGTTTCCAAGACAAGAAGTAAGACATGACCACAAAAAACAGGTTAAAAAAGTGAAAAACTATTACAAAACTTAATAAGCCTCAATTAGAGGTGTCACACATTAAAATAATTTAAAATTAACTAATATAAAATCAATATAATACACTATAATTGAACTGGAAAGACACCACAAAGAAAGCCAGAAAAACGTGGTACAGGAAGATCATTTTTGTTTCCCGCCAATAATTATCAAAAAGGTTGATATTTGTTTAGTGATATTTCTGGGGATTTTTATAAAATTAGTTATTAGAAGACATTGTTGCCAATTGATATCTTGGTAATGGTTGAGCTATTAGATGGTCTGGAATTTTAGTTGTTTGTTAGAAAATTTGTTGAAAAAAATACTTATTCCCTATTTTTACCTTGCGTTGATACATTTTTGGTTTTTTTTTGTGTAACTTTGGGAAAGTAAGTAAGTGTAATTGGAACTCAGTCCTTCCAGATCCTTTTTATGGTTAAGACAGTTATTACAGTTTTTTATATAACACATCTCTAAGAAATTGCGTTTAAACCAATTGTTTTCAGTATCTAAGATAAAACAGTCATTATACCGGACTTTATGGTCTTTAGTGCTAACATGTAAACTCAGGCTGGTGGCATTTGGATTGTGCTTACAGTCACTTTTATGTAACGCAAGTCTTTTTGATAGTTTCTGTGAAGTCTGTCCTATGTAAATAAAGTTGCATTCACATCTAATCCCGTAAACAACATGAGATCTCTGTAAGGTTTTGGTTTTATCTTTAAGGTTGGAATAAAAGTTGCCAAGCTTTTTAACGTTATAATTTGCTGTTCTTATATTCATGTCTTTGAAAAGTGATGTAATCAATTGTGAGAGACCTTTAATGTATTGGAGTTTTGCAAAATTATGTTCAGGGTTGATGTCATTATTATTATTGGGATGGTTTCTTGGTGGTGTATTTGTATTGAGTAACTTATGAACAATTGACAAAGGGTAATTATTATTTACTAAAATCTGTTGTAACAAGCTAATATTTTTTTCTTTAAGTGTGGCGTGATATATCCTAGTGATCCTGTTCCTCAAACCAATAACTGTGTTTATCTTTTCTTTAAATGGGTGATACGAATGATAGGGTATATATCTCCCAGAGCTGGATGTTTTCCTATACCAATCCAACTTAATCAAATTGTTTTCTGATCTAATTACTTTAGTATCCAAAAAGGGGACAGAGTTGTCTACCTCTTCTTCGACCGTAAATTGCAAAAGATTATCAAAAGAATTAAAGATAGTGAGTGTATTATGAACCGAGTCTTGAGAAAGAGAAACCAATAGGTCATCAACATATTGATAGAGGAAAGGAAATTGAAAATCAACTCTTTCCGTAACATAATAAAGCAATTTATTCATGACCACCTTAGCCAAGATAGGAGAAACTGAACCCCCCATAGGGACACCAACCTTTTGTCTATAAAATTCATTGTTGAAAGAAAAGAAAGTATTATTATATAAGTACGTGATTATCTCTATCAAGGTGAAATGCTCATCCAAAATTTTGATTATTAAATTAAGAGAAATATTAGTAAAAAGGGAGACAACGTCAAATGATGGAAGCACAAAGCCCTGCGGCAAGATAAAGTCATTAATCTTATCTGCGAATTCAAATTTATTTTTTATCCTGAATTTATTGGAATCAGTAAAAGACTTATCTAAAATTGAGGCAAAATAACTAGCAAGAGACTGTGTGGATGCATTAGTACATGAAACTATCGGACGTAGTGGGCTGTCTGGTTTGTGGATCTTAGGCAATCCGTAATATTTGGGACAAAAACCCCATTATACGTAATCAGTTGTTTAGCCAACCCATCTTCTATACACTTCTTATCCTTCAAAGTCTTAATCAACTTATTACAACTATTTTCAATTTTTGTGGTGGGGTCATAAGCAATTTTTTCATATGTGTTATTATCATTTAATAATGAAAAAGACTTGTCCAGATAAGACTGTCTAGACAGCTTGTTACAACAGATTTTAGTAAATAATAATTACCCTTTGTCAATTGTTCATAAGTTACTCAATACAAATACACCACCAAGAAACCATCCCAATAATAATAATGACATCAACCTCGAACATCATTTTGCAAAACTCCAATACATTAAAGGTCTCTCATAATTGATTACATCACTTTTCAAAGACATGAATATAAGAATAGCAAATTATAACGTTAAAAAGCTTGGCAGCTTTTATTCCAACCTTAAAGATAAAACCAAAACCTTACAGAGATCTCATGTTGTTTACGGGATTAGGTGTGAATGCAACTCTATTTACATAGGACAGACTTCACAGAAACTATCAAAAAGACTTGCGTTACATAAAAGTGACTGTAAACATAAACCAAATGCCACCAGCCTGAGTTTACATGTTAACACTAAAGACCATAAAGTCCGGTATAATGACTATTTTGTCTTAGATACCGAAAACAATTGGTTTAAAGGCAATTTCTTAGAGATGTGTTATATAAAAAACTGTAATAACTGTCTTAACCATAAAAAAGATCTGGAAGGACTGAGTTCCATTTACACTTACTTACTTTCCCAAAGTTACACAAAAAAAAAACAAAAATGGAGCAACGCAAGGTGAAAACAGGGAATGAGTATTTTTTTGAACAAATTTTCTAACAAACAACTAAAATTCTAGACCATCTAATAGCTCAACCATTACCAAGATATCAATTGGCAACGATGTCTTCTAATAACTAATTTTATAAAAATCCCCAGAAATATCACTAAATAAATGTCAACCTTTTTGATAATTATTGGCGGGAAACAAAAATGATCTTCCTGTACCACGTTTTTTTTTTCTGGCTTTCTTTGTGGTGTCTTTCCAGTTCAATTATAGTGTATTATATTGATTTTATATTAGTTAACTTTTAATTATTTTAATGTGTGACACCTCTAATTGAGGCTTTTTTTGTAGTAGTTTTTCACTTTTTTTAACCTGTTTTTTATGGTCCTGTCTTACTTCTTGTCTTGGAAACGAGAAATGTACAATAAATTTTCTCCGGGAAGAGCAATGCTGTAAATATTCTGTACGTACGTTTAACTCCCCAAATTAAATTTTTTTACTCCAGAATGTTTGCACATTTCAGATTTCCTGAAGAAGCCCACATACATGGACGATAGCTAGAAAGTTCGAATAAAATAGATCTTTTGTTGCTCTCTCTTCAATTATATTAGGAGCTATCCCAGCCTTTAAATTATAACTTAGTGTTACCAGTGCTCCGTTACTGCCCTTCTCCTTCTATATATATATATATATATATATATATATATATATATATATATATATATATATATATATATATATATATATATATATATATATATATATATATATATATATATATATATATATATATATATATAATATATATGTATATATATATAAATATATATATATATATATATATATATATATATATATATATATATATATATATATATATATATATATATATATATATATATATATATATATATATATATATATATATATATATTATATATATATATATATATATATATATATATATATATATATATATATATATATATATATACATATATACATATATACATATATATATATATATATATATATATATATATATATATATATATATATATATCTATATATATACATATATGTATATATATATATATATATATATATATATATATATATATATATATATATATTATATATATATATATATATATATATATATATATATATATATATATATATATATATATATATATATATATATATATATATATATATATATATATATATATATATATATATATATATATACATATATGTATATATATAGATATATATATATATATACATATATATATATATATATATATATATATATATATATATATATATATATATATATATGTACATATATGTATATATATAGATATATTGTAACTTTTGAAAAATTGTTCTGTTTGAGGCATCTTTTTTTGTACCCTCGAACTTACCCGCTTTAATTTCCGATACTGAATTGAGTGAACCCTGATTTTAAAAGAACTAAAGAAATTAAACACACACTAACTCAGTTTTCCTTGGTAGAGAGATATGGGTAAGAGATAATTTTCTTACGTCTTTTTGGAATTAATTTCTATTTTTTTTAAAAGGCTTTAGCTGTACAAAATTTTGGGCACCATCCATTTTAAAATAGAAAGGATCTAACTTCAGCTAAAAAAATGGAAAAATGCTGAAAGAAAGTATTGTTGGTAAACAAAAAAATCAGTTTGGTACAGCCGTTCTTGCCCTGAAAAGTAGGATAGGTATTCAGTGAGACACTAGCTTTAATCAACAAAAAAAGAGAATTTATTCATGTTTTTTTAAAAATAAAAAGTTCTAACCTTGCAGTTTTACCAAAAGAAATTCTAGCCTAACTAGTAGTTGTTACATCTAAATTTTAAACTATTATAAACCCCGAAGGCGAAAAATCGTGCTTTACACTTCACTTTTAAGTCTCTTTTGCAGTTAAGGCACTACTCTGGAATAAGTCTATTTTGGGTAACTTACTGTTCTTATTCCTGTTTTGATGGACTACGCCCGATTTCACACTTTTTCTTATCAAACACTTAGAAAGCCTACTACGGCTTTTATTTAAGAAACTGGTACTTTTATTTAGCTCTCATGTTGGTTGTTCTGAGCTTTATTTTTTTTAGTTCGGTCGAAGGAAGCCTACTTGGCGACCAGATGGAAAGTAGCTCGGCTGCGGCTCGATGGAAAACAACCCGGCTGCGGCTTGATGGAAAACAGCCTCGATTTAAAGCTCTGCGGAGCCTTAAATAATCGTGTGACTTTTGCCTGTAATATCACGACGCTCCAATCAAAACTGCGGATCAAACATTTTACCAATCGCGGCGTAGCGAGAGGTTCGGTCAGGAACCCGCACAACACCGTATATACCGAACGTCTTGGAACTTCTGTTTAATATACCGTTCGATACAAAAATGAAAATAAGTACAATTTGAAATGGAAAAATCAGTAACATTACATGGTCTTAAAATCTAGGAAAAAATGAATGTTACATTTACCCCCTTCCAAAAAGAAATAGACTACACTAGTCTATTAAACTTAGGCTACTTATGAAAAGGTACAAAGGGGTACACTATCACTTAATACTAAGGTCAGAACTTAAAACAAAATTACAAACTTCGGACCTTACTACTAGACTTAATTCAATTAAGCACTAATATTAAGTACAATGAAAACCAAATAAAAATCTTTGCATGTACACAAGAATCTTATAATTAGACCCAACTTAATTAAGCACTAAGGTTGAGTACATCAAAAAGTAAATAAAAATCCTTGCATGAACATAGGAAATACCTTTCCGAAATAACAATCGCGGTCTTCTTATATAAAAGACTCAGCTCTGTTATTGTTACCAAAACAAAAAAAAATATAACTTTGTCTAGGCTCTTGTCTAAATCAAAAAAGTGAACTGAAATAAAATATGAACACCCCCCTTAAAATGTTTTAAGGATTGTCTGAAAATTTTCTATTTCAGCAAAAGAAATTTATAAGAATTCTTAAATAAAGAAAAAAATAAAAAAATGATTCTAGTGCAAACACTTACACTAAAAAGAAAAAAGTCTTGTCAGACCATTTAGCACAAGGCCAAAAAAAAAAAAAAAAAAATATCTGGATAAATATCCAGACAAACGCTCGGGAAAAATCGCCATCCATGCTCTAGTTCATCACTAAGAGAACATTCTAAATCTAGTATCACTACTAGTCGCACTCAGAAAATAATCGCACTCTATCGCGCAATGTCGACGTCCTAAGACATCTAGACATGCTAAAATCGCTAGGGAAAACTCTACATCGCGCAATGTCGACGTCCTGAGACATCCAGACATGCAAAAATCGCCAGGGAACACGTCAGCTTATCGCCAACTAAACATTCTGGTATATCGCCAGAAAAAAACCTCGGCTCCTCGCCAAGAAAACATTCTGGTATATCGCCAGAAAAAACCTCAGCTCCTCGCCAAGAAAACACTCTGTAAATAGTCCTCGACTACACAAAGTCTGCGTTCTAAAAGAACAAACTCGCCATTAACATAGTGAGCAGCTATAAAAGCTAACAATATCACTATAGGCACGGTAAATAGCTACAAAAGCTAAAATTCACTCTAAACACAGTGAATAGCTATAAAAACTAAAGTTCACCAAACTGAATGATCCTGCTTCTAAAAGCAATGTTCACTAAGAACAGAATGATTAGTCCGCGCGCAACTAACATTCAAGGAAACATTCCTAACATAACTATATGAGACAGCAAGTCTCGAAATAGGACCTCCCTAAAGTCATAATCCTAAATATAGGAGTCCATAAGCAAAACGACTCAAAATCTCGCATTTTGAGCACATGCCCTCAGGCAACCAACATACACTGAAATATATACAGAAATATGTACAGAAATATATACAGAAATACATACAGGAGTTCAAATCCCAAACTCTTGGTTATGATTACTCCATACTGAGCTTGGTGAAAGCTCTTAGCAAAAGCTAATCAAATCTTCGGCACATCGCACCAAAGTGACAAATCTGCCTAGAAACATGAGCCAGAAGAAACGCCCTCCGTCATTCTTCAGGGTGGCTACACTGAGATATAAAACTTAACCAGCATTGCGCTTCTCCAAGTTGCATGAAGAACCCTCGTGTACTGGTCTCGCCCTAGAACAACAACGAAAAACATTCAATCCATCCCACATAACAGGAGACAAACACCTCACCACGATATACTGAATGGTGGAGACAAGAAAATACAGAATTGGTGACCCTGGTGTCCACCAACAAAAGGGAGTAGATTATAGCATCCACTAAACTGAAATGGTGTCTACCACACCACCATAAGTCAAAAAAATTTAATCAATAGGGTGTTCCGAAACACACTACTGCCAACAGCCTGTCACCACTAATAGGCTAATTGGAGCTGAGGTCGACTACAGTAGCTAGGCTCTCCCTTGGCTCAAATAGAAATAGCCATTGGGTAACAAAACCTCTAAAGGTCCCAAAGGTCAAACGTGCGCCCCCCATAGACTACCCTTCCAATCAGTCTGTTCCTCAGGAAGACAAACTCCCTGCCAAACGTCGTAACGGCATCTGTTAGCACCCGGTGCATCACAGCCTGTAAAAACAGATAACTCATGGGATACAACCTAAAAGGTTTACAAGGTTGACTTAACCAAGCTTCTAACGAAATTTTTAAAAAACGAAAATGAGCTTAAAAAGCTACATGAAGCAAAAATTTCTCTATTTTTCGGTGGCAACGCAACTAAACTTTTGAAGACGACAAGAGCTTTTCCAGCCTAATCAGAAACAAGAAGAAAATATCGTTGACAGCTAGAATATTCGATCATGGTGTTAATCGTCTTCCTAGACAATAGCCTCTAGAAGAAACTGCTACAGGTATCAGGCATAACCGTTTTCTGTCAGCCCAAACTTCTAGATTACCTCTTGGAAATCTAAAAATTCGGTTAGGAATCTTCCTTCACTGCGCTTAGCCTCTCTCATCTCGGTATCAGATTTTGATCATTTCTTTGTGAAACGACTGTCTTACTCTGCTCTCATCTCCTGTAAATGATCAGCCTTTAGTGCTCCTGCAGGACTTCAATTTTTCTATCAATCTGATAGTATACCGTAAAAACTCAACATACGCCTATGAGTCTATGCAAAAATTTTTTTAAAAAAAATTAGTGACTCAAAGGTAACGTTTAAACGGCTCTGAAAAAAAATAGAAAATACCCTCAGTTTGTCAATTCAGAAGAAGATCTAAATCAAAATAATCCAAGTCTTAGACTTACTGGATAAACCAAAATCAATTTACTCTTAATTGCACCCAAAATATACCATTAAGGTAATAAAAATACACCCACTCGGGTAGCAAACTTTGAAATTGCTCATAAAAAATTTTTGACTCTACATCACACTACACGAGCTACATCTTGCGCTTGTCCAAACTCAAGATCACCTTGGATTGCCTCTAATCAAAATTTCGCTTCCAAGTGTCAACTGGAACTGGATATTATTTGGGGTCATAAGCAAATCAAATCCCTCGACCACCGACATACCAGTCTTATGATATATCCTGAGTGTGACTCCTTCGCAAGCTCGCAAAACTGAGCCGATGCTAAACATCAACTACAATCAACCTAAGTTTGGATATGATCAGTACCCAAAACCTTAGCAAAAAAACTATAAAAGTAAGCTATCCTCAGCTCAACTTTTATAACAGTCAAAAAAAAACGAGGTCGTCACCTCTACAGAGCAACATCAAAAAAAATTTAAGCAATTAAGATAATGTAAATATAAATTATTCTTCTTCTGACAAACTTTCACTAGGGTTAGGTCCGTTGAATGGTTTTAAGTCTTTAATATGCCATCGTCCTATTTTAGTCCCATCTAAATTAACTAACCCATAAACTAAATCTGAAATCTTTTCTCTAATCACGCAATGCACATACTTAGGTACCAACTTAGATGTGAATTTATCTGCTGCACTGGAAAGAATTTTATTTTTTCGCCAAACGTGATCACCTATATTAAAGGCAAAATCCCTTTTCCTAAGGTTGTAAGACTTACTGTTCCGTTCATAAGCCTTATGTATCCTACTACGCACGTCGGTGAAAATATCTTTTAAACCCTTTAAATTTTCGGCGTACTCACCCCTGTTACCCGGAATTATTTCGCTGTCAACATTGACATCCAAATCTAAGTTCTTATAATACGATCCAGCTAGAGGTATGTTTTATGTCTGCCGTAAACTAAGAAAGACGGTGTAAACCCTGTTACTTCGTGTCTTGCGGTGTACACGGGATTAAAACGGATGTTAAAACCATAAGTTTCACTTAGGCTCTTAAAACTTTTAGAGGTAAACTGAGTACCGTTATCGCATATTAAAAGCGATGGGACCCCGTGGATTAGAAAGACATTATTTTCCAAAATTCTCTCTATATATCCAGCTTTAGAGCTTTTCAAAGGAAATAGCATGGTATACTTTGTAAACCAGCAAGAAACCACGAGAAGCCATTTATTTCCCTTTTTCGAACGTGGGAATGGGCCTACTAGATCAGCTGCTATGACTTGAAAGGGGTAATTAACCGTTTTCTCTTTTCCCATCAGTCCCATAGGTAGTGCATTTGGAGATTTCTGCGCTCCACATACTTCACAAGTCCTCACAAACTTTAAGATATCAAAACGCATTTTTGGCCATCTATACGATCTATATCAACTGTATCAATTCTTACGCCAATCTGTGCATTAAGACTGTTTTCGTCCACTGTATGATCTGGGATTCTTGACAAAGCGTCAGGAATAACATTGTGGACTCCTTTTCTATGAATTAAATTAAACGTATGTTGTCTCAGCCTAATCGCCCAACGCGCTAGTATGCCACTAGGGTTTTTAATAAAATTAAGCCACAATAAGCTATAATGATCTGTTATGACCGTGAAAGGAACACCTTCTATGTAGGGTCGAAACTTTTCGATGTTAAAGAGTACTGCTAAACATTCTTTTTCAACAACCGAATAGTTACGTTCAGCCTTTGACAAAGTTCTACTGGCATACGCTATCACTCTTTCCTCACCATTGATTTTCTGTGTTAGGACGCCCCCTAAACCGGTATTAGAAGCATCACTAGAAATGTAAAACTGTTGGGAAAAATCTGGTTGGGATAAAATTGGAGCTGAAACCAATAGCTCTTTAATCTTTATAAAAGATCTTTCTGCTGCGTTTGTCCAATCTATCGATTGTCCTTTTTTTTCGTCCTTTCAAAAGATCATTAATAGGCGACAACAGGGTAGAAAAATTCTCAATAAAACGTCTGTACCATGAACACATTCCTACGAAGCGCTTAACTTCCGTAGTATTAGTAGGTCTCGCATAATTAACCATGCTTGCTACTTTATCCGGATCGGTACGTAAGGAATTTGAGCCTACAATATAGCCTAAAAACTTTAGAGAAGTTTTGAAAAAATCACATTTGCTCAAATTTATCGTCAGTCCGGCCTCTTTCAATTTATCTTTTACTTCCTTAAGTAAGCGAATATGCGATTCGAAGTCTTCCGATGTTACTAAAATATCATCGAGATAGGTAAAAATATGTGGCTCATATTTCGGACCAAATATAGCGTCCACTAAACGTTGCTGAGTTTGAGCAGCGTTCTTTAGACCAAACGGCATAGTGACGAACTGAAATAGACCTCGGCCTACTACTGCAAAAGCGGTCTTTTCCTTAGAGGATTTGTCTAAAGGAATTTGCCAGAAAGCCTTTCTAAGGTCTATCGAAGATACATACTTAGCATTCCTGAGTGATGTCAAAATTCTGTCGATGCTCGGTAATGGATAGTTATCAAATTTGCTGACCTCGTTGAGCTTTCTACCGTCAAAGCATAGACGATATCACTCCGAGTTTCAACATTTCGTCTAACTCCTTACAAAATTCTGTCGATGTTCGGTAATGGATAGTTATCAAATTTGCTGACCTCGTTGAGCTTTCTTCCGTCAAAGCATAGACGATTTCACTCCGAGTTTCAACATTTCGTCTAACTCCTTATTCAATACTTTTGACATGTTCGGAGACATGGCGATGGGCCTTGTCTTTACAGGATTGGCATCAGCCGTATCTATAGACATGGTGATTTTATTCGTTCGGCCTAACCTATCTTTACTACTTATTTCATTGAAAGAGCTTTTACTTTTTCTGCCTTCAAGCGTTCCGTCCGCGAGAGATCATCTAGGGTACCTAGACGCGAGAAAAGGTTTTCTATAGAACTTTCTGAATAACGATCTTTAAAACTTGTTTGAGAATTGACTTCTAGGGACTGTGGATACCACGAATTATTTTTAAAATTTACAAAAATTCCGAATTTTTGTGCAAAATCACATCTTAAAACCAAAGTATGTGATAGAGAAGGTACTACTAGAGCAGAGATTACTAAACAATGACCATTGCAGACTAGCGGCAACTCAACCGTACCTAAAACTTTTAGACGGTTGCCATCTGCAGTAGTAACACTTCTATTTTTGACATGGCATATTTTTATACTTAAACGACTTAAAATTTTAATACCATCCTGACCTAAAACGGAGGCATTTGCACCAGAGTCAAATAAAGCCGAGAAATGGGCACCTAATAGATCTATCTTTATATGCGGTCTATTATCTAAATATTTATGCACGAATAAAGGAGACATGTGACCATTTGGAGAAGCAGGAGTTTTAACTTAAGAAGGAGAATTTTTATTAGACTTTAAAAAAAATCAGAAACTTTTTGTAACTATTTAGTCCAATCTGATCTATTGGAATATCTCTTTACTTAAGATCCTCGTTAGAATCTTTCTTTAAAATTAAAGGCTTCCATGATAAATGAATACAATTTAAAAGAATTGTTTAAAAAATCATAAAAATATTTCTCCTGTGCTCCCAATAGTCTAAATAAAAAATATGTAAAGGGACTTAAAATATGTAAACTTCTTTACCAAACATTAAAAAAAAATCTTCGACAATTTCAAAAAAAATTTCTAAGTATCGCCTTGTATTAAATTCTTTTACCAAATATGTTAAGAATTTCTCAACAAAAAAATCTCCAAATACCGTTTCGTATCAGCAAAGTATTTTTAATATTCATGCAAAATATAGGTGAGAAAAAAGAACAGTTTTTTTCCCCCCCCCCCCCCCCCCCCCATTTTTTTGTTCGGTTTACCGTAAAATAAATCTACTGCAAAAAATTAAAGTAAACCAGCACATCTGCTAATCTGAACTATAAAGCTAGCTGTTAAAAAAAAAGTAGGAATCTCTTATCTTAGAGTCGAAACAAAATTCTAATATCTATATCAGATAAATTGAAATAAAAAAATTCCACAAATTTCCTGCTTTTGTCTTACTGCTATAGTGTAGTTTCGTTTAATAAGTATTATGAAATAAAAATATCTGCAAAGTTAGAGCTTTTATTTTGTTCCGAAAGCTAGTACACTGAACCCTTTTTTAAAAAATAAAATTCCAAAAGCCCCGCGTTGACAGCGCTATTTTGTAACTTTTGAAAAATTGTTCTCAGTTTGAGGCATCTTTTTTTGTACCCTCGAACTTACCCGCTTTAATTTCCGATACTGAATTGAGTGAACCCTGATTTTAAAAGAACTAAAGAAATTAAACACACACTAGCTCAGTTTTCCTTGGTAGAGAGATATGGCTAAGAGATAATTTCTTACGTCTTTTTGGAATTAATTTCTATTTTTTTTAAAAGGCTTTAGCTGTACAAAATTTTGGGCACCATCCATTTTAAAATAGAAAGGATCTAACTTCAGCTAAAAAAATGGAAAAATGCTGAAAGAAAGTATTGTTGGTAAACAAAAAAAATCAGTTTGGTACAGCCGTTCTTGCCCTGAAAAGTAGGATAGGTATTCAGTGAGACACTAGCTTTAATCAACAAAAAAAGAGAATTTATTCATGTTTTTTAAAAATAAAAAGTTCTAACCTTGCAGTTTTACCAAAAGAAATTCTAGCCTAACTAGTAGTTGTTACATCTAAATTTTAAACTATTATAAACCCCGAAGGCGAAAAATCGTGCTTTACACTTCACTTTTAAGTCTCTTTTGCAGTTAAGGCACTACTCTGGAATAAGTCTATTTTGGGTAACTTACTGTTCTTATTCCTGTTTTGATGGACTACGCCCGATTTCACACTTTTTCTTATCAAACACTTAGAAAGCCTACTACGGCTTTTATTTAAGAAACTGGTACTTTTATTTAGCTCTCATGTTGGTTGTTCTGAGCTTTATTTTTTTTAGTTCAGTCGAAGGAAGCCTACTTGGCGACCAGATGGAAAGTAGCTCGGCTGCGGCTCGATGGAAAACAACCCGGCTGCGGCTTGATGGAAAACAGCCTCGATTTAAAGCTCTGCGGAGCCTTAAATAATCGTGTGACTTTTGTAATATCACGACGCTCCAATCAAAACTGCGGATCAAACATTTTACCAATCGCGGCGTAGCGAGAGGTCTTAAAATCTAGGAAAAAATGAATGTTACAATATATATATATATATATATATATATATATATATATATATATATATATATATATATATATATATATATATATATATATATATATATATATATTGTTTGTTTTTTTTTTTGGATTTTGCTCTATTAATGAATGAAAATTTGTTAAGTATTTGTTTATTTACTGACGTTTCGACCTTCTTTATGGGTCTTCATCAGAGGTAAAATATTCTAGAACTAACATTTAGATGTTAAATATTTAAAATTACAGCACGTTTATAATATGAATTTACCACAAACGTAAATTCTTAAACCTCCACACATTTTTATATCAAGTGACGCGTCTACGGTGTTCACAATACTGACTGGTATATTTTTAGGATACTTTTTATGTCTCTTTTATCGTTTATTGCATTCCCGTTTTTTTGGATCTCAATAGATTCCAGATCTCTTTTTAGTGTTCCGTACGGAACACTTATAAGATCACTTCGGTGTCTGTCTGTCTGTCACACCCGATTTTCTCCGAAACTATTTGACATAGAAAGTTGAAATTTGGTAGTAATATAGGAATTGATGGCCTCATCAGAGCCGTGTAGTTTTGAAAGTTAAATTTCGACTTAAGGGATTAGTTTTGAGGGGTGAAATCGGAAGTGAAAAAAAAATTGTTTTTTACTAGGTCATCGAGTGTGGTGTCAAATGAAAGCTTGTAAAAACACGAGTAAATATATATATATATATATATATATATATATATATATATATATATATATATATATATATATATATATATATATATATATATATATATATATATATATATATATATATATATATATATATATATATATATATATATATATATATATATATATATATATATATATATGTATATATATATATAATGTAATACTTGCACACACTTTTCTTTGTATTATTTTTGAAAAATCGCGAAAAAATCGCGAGAAATCGCGCTTATCTCGAAAAGTACTGATTAAAAAATTTTGAAAAAATTGTGGAATATTCTCCACGGGGTATAGATTGAACGAAAATTATCACGAAGTCACTGATCATTTTATACCACCGTAACAAATTTTTTATTTTAAAAGCAAATAACGTACAGAACACTAATTGTGCAAGTTCAACTTGCACTTGACCGGTTATTTTATATTATTTTCTGTACCAATGATTTTTGTTTGTTCGTAATTAAATGGGTATTCTTTTTTTTACATGATTACTGAGTACAGTCACATTTGCCTTATCATACTTGTGTCCCTTAGTTCTAATTTCTAAATACTGGGATGTTTGACCGATATACACTATCTCGCAATCATTACACGGAATTTCATAAACTATATTATGTTTTTTATTATGTTTTTTGTTTTTTTGGAGTTTCTGCTTTTAATTTTGAAAAATAATTGGCCATTAATTTATATGCTTTGTAACATATACTTTCGTTATATTGTTTAAATAATTTGTTTATCTGTTGGGAAAAACCGTTAATGAATGGAATAGATACATATTGTATATTGCTTTTAGCTATTAGTCTTTGATATTTTAATGTGTTATGGAATTTTTTTACACGCTTTTGGAAATAGATTACTAGGGTATCTATTCAATATTAGGGCATTTTTTGCTTTATTTATGGCATTTCTTTTGAAGTTCTGGATCTGAGAGGCTTATTGTTCTGTCTGCCAGCTCTATTATTACCGATTTTTTCTGGTTGATAGGGTGATTTGATTCAAAATTTAGATATTGCGAACTCCATGTTTTTTTAGTTTACCATTCTGTCCGGATATTCTCGCCTTGATGGCACAAGGTCATGTCCAAAAAATTGATTTTACTATTAATTTCCTTTTCTTAGGTGAATTGTAACTTTTCGTAGTACTGATCAAATTTTTTTAAAACATATTCGATTTGCTTTTGGGGGACTGCTGTTATGCAATCATCTACATATTTATAGAAAAACAGGATTTGAAATTCAAATTGAGATAAAACAGTAGATTCTAGGCCTTCCATTACAAGTTGCGCTACCACGTTGGATATGGATGCTCCCATGGCACATCCTTCTATTTGTTTGTATAGATTGTTCTCATAGATAAAATAGGTTGAATTTAATGTTTGTCCGATTTCACCGACCATTTCTTCTAAAGGAATATCAGTGTACTTCTTAATTTCTATGCACTTTTTCTTATTATTTTTGTGGTCAAGGCGTTTGGTATGTTCGTATACAGGGTTACAGGGAAAGTCGTCCTAGATAATTAAGGACGTTATAGTTTAGGTCGTTTCTGACCGATTTGACTCTATGACATGATATCCTAAACTTATCCGTTTTCGAGATATTGAAGTTTAAAGATTTTCTAAAAAAAAACATGTTTTTTTTTGCTTTTATATCGATTTTTTTTATTAGAGGTTCTCGAGTGCGATTTTTTGGTTATTTTTAGTTAGTCTGTATGTCAAGTATCAAAAATCATCAAAAAAATTTGCACTAGTTACTAACAATTTCAAATGGCGGCTTATTAATGTTTCTAAATTACGAATTTCTACCAAGTGTTTCCTACTTTAAATCAATAAAGAGAAAAAAAAATGTATGGAAGGTATTCTGTAAATTATTTTAAAAACTTTTACGTCTTTTTAGCTATCTAAAACGGTATAATATCTACTGGATCTATTGAAAATTCTAAGAAAATGAGATTTCAATAGGCCCAAATGTGGAGTCACATAATAATAGAATTTAGATACTACCAATTACCGGTTTACTACCTGCACCTTCAAACAATAAAAAGGGTTGGGTAAGTATTTTTTCCGGTCGGAGTACTCTCTGTGCGAGTGACATTTTCTGTGCACTAAACATTATTGAATGATTTTTAGTCTGCTCATGCGATTCGTCCGTGGTAGATGTGCTATACCGTGCTTTTCAAAAATATCTGTGTTTCATCTTCTGACTGTGTGAATTGGCTCATAACTGGATTTTGATCTCTGCTTGTGAATATGGCAACGTATACCAACGAGGAATATGCTGACATCCTAATGTGTTACGGATTTTGCGAAGGAGTTTCGTCGCGTGCACGTGATGAATACATACTGCGATATCCTACTCGTTGTTTACCTGATGTTAGCGTATTTGATGGAACTTATCGAAGACTACGAGAAACTGGTTCTGTACAAAGGCGGCGGACTGACATGGGACGACCACGTAACTTTGACGAAGACGAAGAAAATGAAATACGACGTCTCTTTGAGGTGGACCCAACCACATCTACAAATGTTGTCGCCCAACAGCTTGGTATTTCGCAGTGGAAGGTATGGTTTGTAATGCATACTGTTGGGCAACACCCTTACCACTATACGCCCGTGCAAGTCATTGAAGAAGGGGATCCGTTGCGACGATTAGAATTCTGCAGATTTATGCTCAATACCGATGTCGAAGATGCATCTTTTTTTAAGAAAATACTATGGACTGACAAGTCGAAATTCGACAAAGACGGTCTTACAAACTACCACAATGCCCACTATTGGGCTTCTAAAGAGGAAGGCAACCCAAACAAAAAAAAGAACGAAAGGATCACAAACAAGATTCAGCTTAAATGTGTGGATGGGTATAATTTCAAATTATTTGGTTGGGCCATTCTTCCTGCCAGATAATTTGAATGGCGAGGAATATGACAATATTTTGCGGAACGATTTACCTAATTTGATGGAAGACCTACCTATTGGTTTGAGACAAAACATGTACTTTCGACACGATGGCTGCCCAGCTCACTACAGAGGAAGTGTTCGTGCATGGCTCAATGACAATTATCCCAACAAATGGATTGGAAGAGGCGGACCCATACCTTGGCCGGCGAGAAGCCCAGACCTAACACCGATGGATTTTTATGTGTGGGGTCACATGAAAAGTCTCGTATACGACCAGATGACTCCTATCGAAAACGTGGATGTCCTAAGACAAAAAATAATTGATGCGGCTGACGAAATGGGACGGCACCTCACAACCAGCGTTGTGAAAAGTAATTTAAGAAAAAAAATGAGAATTTGTGTTAGAAATAGGGGCGACCATATAGAACATGAATTATAATTAATAAAAAATATTAAATTGCGAGGTTTTTTGTTTTATTTGTGTATTTTTCGTATTTTCACCTAGAACTAAAAATTTACCTTTTGCTACCCGAGCCCGCTTTAGGTGTCATTCTGTGTACAGTTTTCCTATTAAACTCCTAGTATTATACCTTTTTTGATAACTAAAAAGACGTAAAAGTTTTTAAAGTAATTTGCAGAATAACTTCCATACATTTTTTTTTTCTCTTTATTGATTTAAAGTAGGAAACACTTGGTAAAAATTCGTAATTTACAAACATTAACAATTCGCCATTAGAAACTGTTAGTAACTAGTTCAAATTTTTTTGATGATTTTTGATACTTGACATACAGACTAACTGAAAATAACCAAAAAATCGCACTCGAGAACCTCTAATAAAAAAAAATCGATATAAAAGCAAAAAAAACATGTTTTTTTTAGAAAATCTTTAAACCTCAATATCTCGAAAACGGTTAAGTTTAGGACATCACGACGACCTAAACTATAACGTCCTTAATTATCTAGGACGACTTTCCCTGTAACCCTGTATAAGGATATAACGTCAAGTGAATTGAAATGAATCTTTAATACAGTATTCATTTGAAATGCGGATTTCAGACAACAGATGGTGCACCAATCCAGTTTGTGCTATAAAGATTTGACACTGCGCCATTTTGTTGTGTCATCAACAAGTGTCAGACGCGCAAGAGTGATAAATTGTAAAAGGGTGTGCATAGTGTTGTGTTGTCTTGTTCAATATTTCGAAATTTATACCGAACCAAGAGCATTCGCGAACAACAATCCCAAGCGCAAAAAATTATGGGTAGACCCAGGAGCACCATCCACCAAATCTGCATTTCATACTTGTACACCTGATGTATACATATATATATATATATATATATATATATATATATATATATATATATATATATATATATATATATATATATATATATATATATATATATATATATATATATATATATATATATATATATATATATATATATATATATATATATATATATATATATATATATATATATATATATATATATATATATATATATATATATATATATATATATGTAAACATATATATAAAGCCATCTCATTAATATTCCTTGTTGTAACTACTTTATTAAGCCTACATTGTATTAGATTATATTAATTTTTGATTTCATTTTATTATTAAACGTAAAGAAATATATTTTAATGGGTAAAATTTTGATATACCTTATGAGCAATACAATCCAAAAGGATTTATGAAAATTCATTCAGAGTAATTAGATTCCGAGATTTCTGAATTTTAGCCTCTTGAGGCATTCTACTAATTTTTGATTTATCATTAATTTTAAAAATCGATCCTCTAAATAACATACAGAGATTAATTCAGATTACTTCAAATAATCCTATATTAGACTCCCATTTTACTAAGTTTATTGCTATTCAAGATATTAACTATGCTAAAAAAATTAAACCGTCTAAATGAAAATTTGTTTGTTTATTTACTGACGTTTCGACCTTCTTAATGGGTCTTCATCAGAGGTAAAATATTCTAGAACTAACATTTAGATGTTAAATATTTAAAATTACAGCACGTTTATAATATGAATTTACCACAAACGTAAATTCCTTAACCTCCAAACATACATGTATTAAAATTATAATTTGATTTTATTTTATTTATCACATTTTTATATCAAGTGACTCGTCTACGGTGTTCACAATACTGACTGGTATATTTTTAGGATACTTTTTATGTCTCTTTTATCGTTTATTGCATTCCTGTTTTTTGGATCTCAATAGATTCCAGATCTGTTTATAGTGTTCCGTACGGAACACTTATAAGATCACTTCGGTGTCTGTCTGTCACACCCAATTTTCTGCGAAACTATTTGACATAGAAACTTGAAATTTGGTACTAATATAGGAATTGATGGCCTCATCAGAGCCGTGTAGTTTTGAAAGTTAAATTTCGACTTAAGGGGTTAGTTTTGAGGGGTGAAATCGGAAGTGAAAAAAAAATTTTTTACTAGGTCATCGAGTGTGGTGTCAAATGAAAGCTTGTGAAAACACGAGTAAAAATATATATATAAGGTAATACTTGCGCACACTTTTCTTTGTATTATTTTTAAAAAATCGCGCTTATCTCGAAAAGTACTGATCAAAAAATTTTGAAAAAATTGTGGAATATTCTCCACATTGATAGATTGAACGAAAATTATCACGAGTGCATTACCTTTAAGAATTTATCTGGTATATAAAAAAAACAAAAATTTCAGGGTCATCAGTTTTCAGTAAAGATTGGAAACAAACTTTGTTGAAAACTCATTTGGGATGTGTTTTGTGAAGTCACTGATCATTTTATACCACCGTAACAAAATTTTTTATTTTAAAAGCAAATTACGTACGGAACACTAATTGTGCAAGTTCAACTCACACTTGACCGGTTATTTTATATTATTTTCGGTACCAATGATTTTGGTTGCTCGTAATTAAATGGGTATTCTTTTTTTTACATGATTACTGAGTACAGTCACATTTGCCTTATCATACTTGTGTCCCTTAGTTCTAATTTCTAAATACTGGGATGTTTGACCGATATACACTATCTCGCAATCATTACAAGGCATTTCATAAACTGTATTATGTTTTTTGTTTTTTGGAGTTTCTACTTTTAATTTTGAAAAATAATTGGCCATTAATTTATATGCTTTGTAAAATATATTGTCGTTATATTGTTTAAATAATTTGTTTATCTGTTGGGAAAAACTGTTAATGAATGGAATAGATATATATTGTATATTGCTTTTAGCTATTGGCCTTTGATATTTTAATGTGTTATAGAATTTTTAGAATTTTTTTACACGCTTTTGATTTATGAAAATTCATTCAGAGTAATTAGATACCGAGATTTCTGAATTTTAGCCTCTTGAGGCATTCTACTAATTTTTGATTTATCATTAATTTTAAAAATCTATCCTCTAAATAACATACAAAGATTAATTCAGATTACTTCAAATAATCCTATATTAGACTCCCATTTT
This sequence comes from Pachyrhynchus sulphureomaculatus, assembly GCA_019049505.1. Classification (NCBI taxonomy): domain Eukaryota; kingdom Metazoa; phylum Arthropoda; class Insecta; order Coleoptera; family Curculionidae; genus Pachyrhynchus; species Pachyrhynchus sulphureomaculatus. The sequence goes on along the minus strand of CM032452.1, from coordinate 6,384,264 downwards.
ACTAAGTTTATTGTTATTCAAGATCTTAACTATGCTAAAAAAATTAAACCTTCTGCAGAAAAAAAAGTGATAAAAAGTACAAGTACAATATCTTTCATTGATTTTGAAAAGTTGGTACCTATCAGTTCATAAAAGAAATTACAAAAAATTATAGTTTTTCGAAAATTTTTTAGATACTTACCACTAATGAATTTTCAATAAAACCCATTAAAAATAAAAAAATTAAAATCGAATTCATGTTAGTCTATCAACTTAATCACTTCAGCAGCAAACGATTTGTGGGTTTTATTATTTGTAAAATATCTTCTATACATAATAATATTCTAGTTTATACGGTCGAGTTAAACCGTTGCGTTGTGAAATCTTATTAATTTATTTATATGTGTGCCTAAACATTACTTAACTGTATTAAAGTCAAAAAGAAATATTTTCTTTCTGCTGGAAATACACTAGGATTCAACGGATGCTCAAAAAAGACAAAAAGGACCAAACAACTTCTAACCAGAAGGATTTCCTTCAATAATATCAAAAATTATGGAAAAAGCCACCAATCCAGGATTTAACAAGAGATATTTTAAGCTATGCTAAACCTGTTTGGAACAACACAGCTAAATATTTAGGAAAATCTCAAGCGGTTCCTTTTGATATATCTTAAGCATTAGACCATGTTTGGCATAACGGATTCTTAGCTAAGCTACGCCCTGATTGTTTTTTTTTTTATGGGTCTAGCACACGTACTACAGGGAAGTCCGTAAAGCGCTACAGGAGCGACACGTGTGCGGAGAAAGCGATTCACGTTGTTCTTCAATCGCTGTAAATTGTACTCGGTGGGAAACACAGTCCTGGGTAAATTATTCCAAAGGGATGATGTTCTTCATATAAATGACTGCTTGAAAAGCGTTGTACGAGGAGTAACAAGCTGAACCTCATACCGATGTGAAGTATTAACGTGACGTGTACTTCTAACATGCATTGCTCTGGGAGGAATTAAACGGGCCACATCCTTCGAACACTTTCCATGAAAATACTTGTAGAATAGGCTCAAGTCGCCAACCGTTCTTCGATGTTCCAGCGAATCTACGCCACCTGTCAGTTCCGGGTCTCCAATCAGACGAACAGCTCTTCTCTGAATAGAATCCAACAAATGCAGTGTATGTTTGGGAGCGGAGCCCCAAACATGGGAGCAGTATTCCATAGTTGGTCGAATTTGAGCTTTGTAAAGAATTAACAGTTGTTGTGAAGTGTAAAGCTTTCTGGTTCTAAATAATATTCCCAACTTCTGAGAAGCTCTCCTTGCTATGCCTGCAACATGTTCATGCCAGGACATATTTGCTCCCAAATTAACGCCCAACAAATTGAGTGACGATGTTAGGGGAATGGAGTGCCCAGACATAACTATGTCGAGTTCAGCAACGTTAACTTTTTTAGAAAAAACTGCCGCCTGGGTTTTTGTAGCGTTAAATTCCACTTGGTTACTGTCACCCCAAGATAGAATTTCTTCCAGGTCTTTGTTAAGTTGAACGACCTCCTGCTATCTGCGGATATTCGCCTGAGTAGCCGATGTCCGAGCGTTCAAAGTGAATGAAGAGATAAGTGTACTGTCATCTGCAAAGCTGTAGATTGGATTCTCGGTCTTTTCCAGCAGATCGTTAATATAAATAAGAAAGAGAGTAGGGGACAGTATGGAGCCTTGGGGTACACCGGCGTTGATAGTGAAGGTGTTAGAAAGAAATCCGTTGACTGCCACTCGCAAAGAACGCTCTCTGAGAAAACATGAGAGCCACAAACAGAACTTTTCAGACATACCATAAGAACGTAGCTTAGCCAACAGTCCATCGCGCCAAACACGGTCGAATGCCTTGGATATGTCAAGAGCAACCGCTCGAGATTCTCCAAAGCGTTCAATTGCGTTGTTCCAAACATGTTTTATATAAGTCAGGAGATCTCCTGTTGATCTATTTTTACGAAAGCCATATTGGTGATCGCTAATAATGTTGAATCCTTCAAGATATTTTAGAAAATGCTGTTTGATAGCCTTTTCCATGACTTTTTCGATATTATTGAAAGCAGTGCGATTGGTCGGTAGTTATTTGGCAAGGTCTTCTTGCCTTTTTTAGGTATTGGCTGAGCTGTGGCACATTTCCAGCAGGAAGGAAATATTCCCTTTCTGTAAGAGAGGTTGAAAAGTCTACAGAAAACTGGTGTTAGTTCCCTCGCACAGTTTTTTAGAACTATGGCAGGTATTCCGTCAGCGCCAGAAGCCTTTTTCGTGTCTAGCTTCATCAAAATACGTTTTATGATACGCTGCCTGAAGACAATATCGGGCATCCTTGACTGCACTATGGAAATATTGGGTGGTGGTGATATATCTGTTAGATTTTTTTTATGCCTTTCGTGTTTTCTTACTCGTTCTTTAACAGTAGCTGATGACGGGTTTCTTTCTAATACCTTTACTCTTAACGCTAACGTGCTTTCCGTCTCTTTTTTCTCCTTTACATTAACGATCTACTACAAAGGACCACGAATGCAACGTACATTTTGCCGATGGTAGTACGCTTGAAGGGTATCCATGCAAATATTCACAGACAGCAGGAAGTTTTTCAATTTAACAAAGACCTGGAAAAAATTCTATCTTAGGGTAATAATAACCAAGTCAAATTGAACGCTACAAAAACCCAGGAAATTTTTTTTCTGAAAAAGTTATTGTTAGAGACCCCGACATATTTATACCAGAACACTCCATTCCTCTAGCACGTAGGTTAGTAACGGAGGCGGTACCGCCTCCCAGTGGGCGCTGGAGCCTTCCATAGAGGCGGTAGCGGGCCCAGAATGGGGGGAGGGGGCGTTAGGAGAGTCAAGGAGAGCGGCGTACCTACACCTAGTTAGGAAATAAATATAATAAAATACTTTGAAAATACCTATTGTTTTCATGAATAAATATTTTATCTAGCTATCTAAAATTTTTATCTTATTGTTATCGCGTAAAAAAGCATTAGAAAACTAAATTAGCATTAGATATACGTATACCTAATTCGGTTCTAAATCTTTGCAAGGTGGTAAGCAAAGACGCGATTCACGCAATCAAGCATGTTTCGATAAAAATATGGGAGCTTGTAATGATTTTGTTTACAGAGAAAATACACTGGCATCGCGGACAAGGCATACAAACTGATACGTGCACGAAATCAAATCTATAAAAGGCAGAGATAACTTTGGGAATGTCTTATAATTCTTGTGTGTTTTGCAAGTAATCCATATTCGTGAGTAAAAGTGATAGAAGTCATTAGAGCCACTGTATCAAAAAAATCTTTTGATACCTTTCAATATACTAATGTAACTTCACAGGATGTTAGGTCTGCCATAAAAAAGTTACCCAATAAAAAATCAATGGGACCAGATGAGGTACCTATTGCTTTGTTAAAGAGATGTTCGCCTAAAGTAATTGCTTGCCTAGTTTATTTAATAAATATGTCTGTTTATGAAGGTATTTTCCCTTTGCGACTGAAAGAGGCTAACATTTTACCTGTATTTAAAAAAGGCGATCCTCTTTTAATTGAAAATTATAGCCCTATATCTCTACTTAACTGTTTTTCAAAGGTTTTCGAAAAAGTTGTTTACAATAAGATAACTCCATTTCTTGATAATAACAAAGTTCTAACCTCACACCAGCATGGTTTGAGAGAAAAGCACTCTACAGAGACCGCAGCGATCGACTTTATAAAGAATATATATAAAAAACTTGATATAAATGCGAAAGTAGTAGCTCTACTATTTGATCTAACAAGGGCATTTGACACAATAGACCCAGGCTTTGTTGTTAAAAAAATTTGAAAGGCTAGGTATTAGAGGACCACTAAATAAATGGTTTAATTCATTTCTGAAAGGTAGAAACTTTAAAATAAAAATTCGTAATATTTTTTCGCAAATGGCAAACTGTAACTTAGGGACCCCTCAAGGTAGTGTCCTAGGTCCTTTAATTTTCTTGTTGTTCATAAACGACTTACCTGAATACATTTCATGTGGAATCGTTTTGGAGGAAAAAATTAAAATAATATTGACTGAGTTCTCAAACTGGTGTAAAATGAATAACCTTATAATAAATCTATCAAAGACCGTGTCTATGGAATTTAAGACAACAATGCGCAAACCAATAAACCTAAATATTGTATTTAATAATATGAATTTGCCTGTTAGCCATAGCTCAAAGTTTCTAGTAATCATAATAGATGCTAACCTCGAATGGAGTTTGCACATAGATGACGTTTGCTCAAGACTAAATAAATGTTTTTTTTTTTAAATATATAATGAAAGACTGTTTTTAGTCAATTTCCACTGGTTTATTTAAATTGAGATGACGCGTTTCGCTGTCGATGCAGCTTCTTCAGATCTACATTTTACACTGTCAAGTTAGGTTTAATATTCACAGTTTTTATATAATTTCTTAATTATAATATTACACCTAATTAAATTACATTGATAGTATGGGAAAATCCACACAGATGTGGAGTTAGGAGAATAAATTCAATAATGGTGAATTGCTTAAATCTACCTGGTCGTTGAGTAAAGTACCTGTAGTCCTTAATCGATTTATTTGCATTGTCTCTAAAAGGTTTAGTTTTAAACCTTTTTGTTGCGTGTGTAAAATTTTGAAATTCTTGTTAAATGTGTGATTTTCTGTTAAAAGATGATTAGCATATGTTGAATTAGATTTTCTATGGATGAAACTTTTTTCGTGTTCTGTAATTCTTTGTCTAAATGTACGTCCAGTTTGTCCGATGTATGTTTTAGGACATGACCCACATGTTAATTGATAAACCCCTCTTTATTGATTTGTGGTTTGTAGTTTTTAAGATATTTCTCTATAGTATTGTTAGTCTTGTAAGCTATGTTGATATTTTTTTGATTTAAAAAATTTCCCCAGTTTTTCCGGGGATATCCCCTTATCAGAAGAAAATTTTATTAAAGAATTAAACTACATAAAACAAGTAGCCGTTAACAACGGTTATTCGGTTACTTTAATCAATAGTATCGTTAAGAAAAAACTTAGATACAAGGCAATCTCAGAAATATACCCACGTTTTAAGGACAGAAATACCACTTTTAAATGCTTAACCTATTTCGGCAAACCAACGGAAAAACTGGGGAAATTTTTAAATCAAAAAAATATCAACATAGCTTACAAGACTAACAATACTATAGGGAAATATCTTAAAAACTACAAACCACAAATCAATAAAGACAATAAATCAGGGGTTTATCAATTAACATGTGGGTCATATCCTAAAACATACATCGGACAAACTGGCCGTACATTTAGACAAAGAATTACAGAACACGAAAAAAGTCTCACCCATAGAAAATCTAATTCAACATATGCTAATCATCTTTTAACAGAAAATCACACATTTAACAAAAATTTCAAAATTTTACACATCCAACAAAAAGGTTTAAAACTAAACCTTTTAGAGACAATGCAAATAAATCGATTAAGGACTACAGGTACTTTACTCAACGACCAGGTAGATTTAAGCAATTCACCATTATTGAATTTATTCTCCTAACTCCAAATCTGTGTGGTTTTCCAATACTATCAATGTAATTTAATTAGGTGTAATATTATAATTAAGAAATTATATAAAACTGTGAATATTAAACCTAACTTGACAGTATAAAATGTAGATCTGAAGAAGCTGCATCGACAGCAAAACTCGTCATCGCAATTTAAATAAACCAGTGGAAATTGACTAAAAACAGTCTTTTATTATACGAGGCATGTTTTTTTAAGTAAGTACCGTTTTGCGATTCCGCCGCCGCAGCGATACGGTCGGCGTTCCGCGCATGCGCGCTGGTAACCTACATCTCATGTCTACGCACTGACGCCATTACAGTCTGATTCTTCATTGTATACGTTGTTTACTGAGTGTTTAAGATGCCTCCGACAATCGTGAGTCCCGCCGATTGTGAAGTACGGGCTGTTATACGATTTCTTAGTGCTAAAGGCGTAAAACCGATCGATATTCATCGTGAGATCTGTGAAGTTTACGGACAAAACATTATGAGTGATGGAATGGTAAGGAAATGGGTGAGAGCATTTAAAGATGGCCGCACAAATGTGCATGATGAAGAACGGAGTGGGCGTCCTTCGGTCGTTAATGAAGATTTGGTGCAGAAAGTGGACGAAAAGGACGAAAACAGACGCTTTACAATTTCATCATTGTGCGACTGCTTTCCTCAATATTCTCGTAGTGTTTTGTATCGCATTGTGACCGAGAACTTGAATTACCGGAAATTGTGTTCACGTTGGGTTCCAAAAATGTTGACGGATTTGCACAAAACCCAACGTTTAGGCAGTGCATTGACTTTCCTTGAGCGGTACCACAATGAAGGTGAACATTTTTTAGTCCAAATTGTTACTGGTGACGAAACATGGGTGGCCTACGTCACACCAGAATCGAAACAACAATCCATGGAATGGTGACATTCATCATCACCCAAAAAAGTTTAAGCAAACAATTTCTGCCCGCAAAATCATGTGCACAGTTTTTTGGGACAGAAAAGGAGTATTGCTAGTGGAGTTTCTGCCTCGTAATGAGACAATCAATGCAGCGTCTTATTGTGAGACATTGAACAATCTGCGTCGTGCAATCCAGAACAAAAGACGTGGCAAGTTGAGTAAGGGTATCATTTTGCTGCATGACAATGCCCGTCCACATGTGGCTAATCGGACCAAAGATCTCATCAAATCTTTTAAATGGGAAACTCTAGATCATCCTCCATACAGCCCTGATCTGGCGCCCAGCGACTACCATTTGTTCCTGCAGTTGAAGAAGCACCTGGGTGGTCAGCGTCTTCAAGACGATAACGAAGTCAAAACATTTGTGATACAGTGGTTAACAAGTCAGGCGGCAGAATTTTATGAGGAGGGTATTCAAAAACTGGTGCCACGTTATGACAAGTGCCTCAATATTCACGGAAATTATGTAGAAAAGTAGATTAAGGTACAGGCTTTCATGTAAAAATAAAATTATAGCGATATCTTTGCACGTCTTTTTTTAATTCCAAAACGGTACTTACTTAAAAAACATGCCTCGTATATTTATAATGAATTTCCATCAAGTAGAAGCTACAACAATCCAAAATTTTTTTTTTTTTTTGATAAAATCTTTAAAAAACTTATTAAGTGTTCCCAATCTCATAACTGTCTATTACGCTAATGCGTACCCAGCCATGTCCTATGGTCTGGCGGTTTGGGGAAGTGCGCAGGAACTGGACAGAGCGCTGGTAATACAAAAACGAATCATGAGACTAATTTTTAGTATGCCATATAAAGCATCCTGTAGGGATGTCTTTAAGAATAGAAAAATATTAACAGTTACAAGTATTTATATATATAAACTCTTAATGTATATCTATCAAAATCAAGGTACCTTCATTTCGCATAGATCTTTTCATCGTTATCCGACTCGAAACAGAGAAAAATTTTATATTGAAAAACACAATCGTGAATATGTTAAAAAAAACTAGTCACTACTTAGGTTGCAGACTATTTAACTTACTGCCGGAAAATGTAAAAAGGATTGAATCTATGGCACGTTTTAAAAAACAAATCAAAACTATACTATTAAATAAAACTTTTTATTCTGGAACTGAATTTGAAAGTTATCTGCTGGGCGGAGTGTGAATGTTATTCTTTATAACATCCTTACTTAATTAAAGCATCTTAGTATGTATTTTGTTTGTTATAAATTTGTTTGTTATAAATATGTATGTTATGTTTTTTGTTATATCTTGTATTTACTGTGTTTAATAGTAAGATTTCTTTTTTTTTATTATTTTTGATATTACATAAGATGGGATCATACATCCCTTTGTTGACATGTCTTATTTACAACTTTTGTAGCTGAATAAACTGTCTGTCTATTGTCTATATAACTATCTATAAATCTGTTGAAAAGTTAATTTATTTGAGTATTTGAAATATACATTTATGCAGCTCTTACAAACCAATCATTACCTATGTGTTTAATTTGCCAAAAAGTTTTTTTCAAATGCAGCAATCAAGCCTTCTAGGCTACAAAAGCATTTGAATAAAATGCATGCTGATAAAAGGGACGAAGATTTATCCTATTTTCAAGGAATGGAAAAGACATATTTAAAACGACCAACTCTATCAAATCTTTTTCCGTCATCTTCCAAACAAAAAGATGATGGACTGCGAGCCTCATATAATATTTCATTGTTAATCGCAAAAGAGGGAAAACCACACACAATTGACGAAGAATTAATTTTGCCGGCAGTCAAAGAGGTAATAAACACTGTTCTTCATCAAAAGACACCATGAGGTATCACCAGAAAAATTCGTCTGAGTAATAATTCGGTGGAAAGAAGAATAGCTGAAATGGCTAAAGACGTTGAAATCTCATTATGCGATAACTTAAAGATTTGGAAATTTTCCATTCAACTCGATGAATCAACTTTAACAAATAACGAAGCACTACTGTTATCATACATTTTATTCATAAAAGAAGAAAAAAATTGTCAAGGGTTAATATTTGCTAAAAATTTGGAAACCGATACAAGGGGAGAATCGATTTTTAATACCATGAACAAGTTTTTTCAAGAGAAAGAAATTCCTACTCGTAATATTTTGTCAGCTGCTACTGATGGCGCTCCAGCAATGACAGGCCGTCATAAGGATTTAATAGCGCATTTTAACAAGCAGTACCAGAGGTACTCTCTGTACATTGTGTTATTCATCGTCTGCATTTAATTGCAAAAAAAATATGAATAAATACCTGCTTACGTCGCTTCATTACGTTATTACGGACTGTGGGACCAAATAGCATGATGAGGATACAAAAAATTCCGGAGGTAAAACAGCCCCCCGTTCGGATCTCTAGGTGTAGGCTGGTTCAGGAGCGTCGACATGCAGAGATCAGAATTTTAAAATAGATTTTTGTAAGATAAGAGGTTTAAACTCGAACATAAATTCAGTGCACCAACACCTACAATCAAATAAACCTCATGCACTTGCTCTTTGTGAAACCAACGTCAATTCATCGACCAGCACAGTCAACTATCTTTATCCTGGGTACGATTTCTATTCCCGATTTAGGTGTAACTTTGGAATCTGTGTTTTTGTCAAAAAGTGACTTCTCATGACAACGAGAAGAGGCTCTGGAGCCCCCAAACTTTGATGTTATGTGGTTAAAAATAACGATTCAACAAACCACAAGGTTCATATGCATCCTCTATAGACCACCATGTGATACTAACTTTAGAACAATTTTCGCCTTTCTTGCAGACACCTTCGATCACAACAACAACTGGCTTAAATATTCAAATACTACCGACGAACAAGGTCGTGAAGCTGAATCATTCTCAGTAAGTTGTGGCTTAACTCAGCTTATTGACAAACCAACACGGATCCCTTATCGAGACGAGGAGTTCGCCGATCTTCTTGATCTGTTTTTTAATCACCAATCTAGAGATTTACACGGTCGCCATAAATTCGCCGTTAGGTTCTTCCGACCATAAACTGCCTTCGACATCGAGTATCCTACCAATCAGTGACAGAGAGGCGCCTAAATCATGCATGATTTGGCACTACAAATCTGCTAAATGGGAAGATCTTATGGAATATTTTCGAACTATCCCTTGGTTAGACGTTTGTTTTCGATCCGACGACCCATCTGACTGCGCCAGGGGGATTACTGATGTTATTTTGGCTGGTATGGAAGCTTACGTTCCTTTCTCGAAGAAATGCCCTTCCAACGGTAAGCCTTGGTTTGATCGAAAATGCAAAGAAACTGTTGCTTCTAAACATCTTGCCCACCGACAATAGCGTGAAAATCCTAACACCATAAGTCGTAACACCTTTATTCGTGCCCGGAACAGATGCAAAGAAATTATCGACGAAACCAAGGAGGCACACAACCAATGAATTAGAAACAAACTTCTCACTTGTCCCAACAATTCCAAGTCCTTTTGGTCAGGCAAAATTTCACCAAATCCACCATATCACTACTCACACGGCCAGATAATTCTATTGCAACGAGTCCTGTTGAGAAAGCGAACTTGTTGGCTAAACTCCCATTCTACCGTCGATTTCCAACAAAAAACACCACCTACTATTCCCATAGTGCAGTCAAAGATGTCCGATATTGTCTTCAGAGAATGTATTTTAATGAAGCTATACACTAAAATACTTCTGGCGCTGACATAATACCTGCCGTAGTTCTCAAAAACTGTGCGAGGGAACTAACACCAGTAGACTTTTTAACCTATTCTACAGAAAAAGAATATTTTTTTTTGTTTCTGCTGGAAATGTGCCACAGTTCAGCCGATACCTAAAAAAGGCAAGAAGACCTTGCCAAATAACTACCGACCAGTCGCACTGATTTCAATAATATCGAAAGTCATGGAAAAGGCTATCAATCGGCATGTGCTAAAATATCTTGAAGGATTCAACATTATTAGCGATCACCACTATAGCTTTCGTAAGCATAGATCAACAGGAGATCTTCTGACTTATGTAACACATGTTGGGAATAACGCAATTGAACACTTTGGAGAATTAACCGGTTGCTCTTGACATATCCAAGGCATACGACCGTGTTTCGCACGACGGACTATTGGCTAAGCTACGCTCTTATGGTATGTCTGAAAAGCTCTATTTGTGGCTCTCATGTTTCTTCAGAGAGCGTTCTTTACGAGTGGCAGTCGACAGATTTCTTTCTAACACCTTCACTATCAACGCCGATGTGTCTCAAGGCTCCATACTGTCTCCTTCTCTCTTTATCATTTACTTTAACGAGCTACTGGAAAAGACTGGGAATCCGATCTTCAGCGTTGCAGATGACACTACGCTTATCTCTTCATTCACTTTGAACGCTCGGACATCGACTACTCAGACGAATATCCGCAGACAGCAGGAAGTCATTCAACTTAACAAAGACCTGGAAGAAATTCTATCTTGGGGTGACAATAACCAGGTGGAATTTAACGCTACAAAAACCCAGAAGGCAGTTTTTTCTAAAAAAGTTAACGTTGCTGTCAGGGCACTCCATTCCTCTAACATCGTCACTCAATTTGTTGGGCGTTAATTTGGGAGCAAATATGACTTGGCATGAATATGTTGCAGGCATAGCAAAATTCTCAAAAGTTGAAAATATTATTTCGAACCAGGAAGCTTTACACTCCACAACAACTGCTAATTCTTTTCAAAGCTTAAATTCTACCAACTATGGAATACTGCTCCCATGTTTGGGACATCGCTCCCACACATACACTGCATTTGTTGGTTTCTATTCAGAAAAGAGCTGTTCGTCTGATTGGAGATCCGGAACTGACCGGCGGCCTTGATTCGCTGGAAAATCGAAGAACGGTTGGCGACTTGAGCCTATTCTACAAGTATTTTCATGGAAAGTGTTCGAAGGATGTAGCCCGCTTAATTCCGCGATGCATATTAGAAATACACGTCGCGCTAATACTTCTCATCCGTATGAGGTTCAGCTTGTTACTCCTCGTACAACGCTTTTCAAGCAGTCTTTTATATGAAGAACATAATCCCTTTGGAATAATTTGCCCAGGACTGTGTTTTCCACCGAGTACAATTTACAGCGATTCAGGAACAACATGGATCGCTTTTTCCGCATACATGTCGGTCTGTAGAGCTTTAGGGATGTCCCTGCAGCACGTGTGCTAGACCCATAAAAAAAAGTCAAAAAGATTAGAAGCAATTCATTGCATGCTAGCTTATTTGGCCAACTTTTTAGTGAAAATGATGAAGATTAGAATCGCTTGCTGCTACACGCAAAAGTTCATTAGCTCTCAAAAGGTATTTGTCTGAATCGTTTTTTCAATCTTCTTGACTCAGTGCTGGAAATAGAGACTAAGAACTTTGCGAAAACTTGATTACATCCAAAAATGTCAGCGCTTATTTGACAGACCTATTTAAAATATTTAATGAAGTTGAATTTAATTAAAACAAAAAACGTCATAGCTGCTTTTATGAGAAAACTTCTTCTGTTCAAACAAAATCTAGGTAGAGGTGAATACAGCTACTTTCCTATATTATCAGCAGTCTTTGCAAAACAGGAAGATTTACTTACTTACTGCCAACCGTTGGACGTTTTTCGTGCTGATTTTACGGGGCGATTCCAGGATATTTTAAACATGAATATACCGAATTGGGTTTTAGATCCTTTCGCAAATGCAGATACAGCAGAATAATCACAATTTAGAAGAGTAACTTGTAGAAGTCACAATTAACGAAGAACTAAAAGTAAAATTCAGAAATGGCTACCAAGAGTTCTGGCTTCAAAAATCAATACCAACTCTCTACCCTGGATTGTGGGCAAGAGTACTTGGCTGAGCGTGAGTTCAGTGCAGTAGCTAATTTACTATCTAAGAAAAGGAACAAACTGCAAATCACTGAAGGTGGCAATTTGCGACTGATGTTAACAAAACTGGAACCCGACATTAACAAATTTTTAAAACTCCACCAGCCTCAACCATCTCATTAATATTTTTATTTCTTATTGACTCTGCGCTTATTTTTAACTTTTTAATAAACAATTTGTTACTAATTTGATGGTCATTTTAATTAATTTCTACTTCGTGATTTTTAGTAGATAGATGGACAGTTAAAATAGGTATATGCAACAATATTTTAATATTTGGTATGTATAATATATATAAAATGCAACGTCTCTCTGTCTGTCTGCCTGTCTGTCTGTCTGCCCGTTCGTGCGCTTATCACTGGAGAACCACTTATCCGATTTACGTACTTTTTTTTAAAACATACATATGTTCTCTGGCCAGGTTATAGGCTATATTTTATTACGATAGGTAGCATAGGGAATGAGCACTGACGATAATAGTGAATGAACTCGGAAAAAAGTTGGCTGGTAGCGCGTTCCCTTGCAATACACAGCCTAAACCATTAAATATGGAACAATATTATGTAGCAGAGAATATCTATAATCTATAATATATATAAAATGTAATGTCTCTCTGTCTGTCTGTCTGTCCATTAGTGCGTTTTATCACGCGAGAACCACTTATCCGATTTATGTATCTTTTTTTAAATTCATACATATATTCTTTGGCCAGGTTATATAATAATAATAATCTATATCTATAATATATATAAAATGCAACGTCTCTTTATCTGTCTGTCTGTTCGTTAGTGCGCTTATCCGTCGAGAACCACTTATCCGATTTACGTGATTTTTTAAATTCATACATATGTTCTCTGACCGGGTTATAGATATATATTTTATTACATCTATGATATATATAAAATGTAACGTATCTCTGCCTGTCTGTCCGATAGTGCGCTTATCACTGGAGAACCACTTATCCTATTTACGTGCTTTTTTTAAAAACATACATATGTTCTCTGGCCAGGTTATAGGATATATTTTATTGCGTTAGGTAACATAAAGAATAAGCAGTGACGATAATAGTGAATCAAGTCGGAAAAAAGGTTACCGTTAACGCGCTCTCTTGCAATACACTGCCTAAACCATTAAATATGGAACAATATCATGTTGCAAAGAATATAATATATATAAAATGCAACGTCTCTCTGTCTGTTTGTCTGTCAGTTAGTGCGCTTATCACTTGAGAACCACTTATCCGATTGACGTATTTTTATAAATTTATACATATGTTCTATATAATCTGATATAAGCCTAGATAATGGGAGATAAGGTGAGATAATGGAAGATAAATATAAATAATGGGAGATAAGGAGAAATAATGAGAGAAAAGCAGAGATAAGTGTAGATAATGGGAGTTATGGTGAGATAATGGGAGATAAGGAGAAATAATGGGAGATAAGGAGAAATATTGAGAGATAAGTCGAGATAAGCCTAGATAATGGGAGATAAGGTGAGATAATGGAGATAAGGAGAAATAATGGGAGATAAGGAGAAATAATGGAAGATGAGCAGAGATAAGCCTAGATAATGGAAATTATGTAGAGATAATGGGAGATAGGGAGAAATAATGGGAGATAAGGAGAAATAATGGGAGATAAGGGGAAATAATGGCATATATTTTATTACGTTAGGTAACATAAGGAATAAGCAGTGACGATAGTAGTGAATCAACTCCACGCGAGCGGAACCGCGTGCACGGCTAGTAACTAATTATTATGGAGGAGCAGGTGTTGGATTTTTTTATTGTAAAGGGGCGGTGGCCTAGAAAAGGTTAGGACCTCTGCTCTAGCTTCATCACTGAATTTACCTAGAGCTGTATTTCTAGCCTCTTCAAGGATTTCACTGCAGCATAAAAAAATCTTAATAAAGTTTTTCCAAAAACGGTTTTATTTGCAACGTATAAACATAGCCTGTAATATTTCTCATATTCCAAAAGTAATATAATATTTTATGTTTATGGCACATAATAGTAACAACAACATTTATCTTGATAACCCTAAAAACCAAAAGGTTAAATTTTAATGTTTATGTAATGTGTTAGGAGAAAGGTGAGCAAAACGACATAGCGACATATTGATCTTAAATAAGTTTTACTTCGGAATCGTTAGGTATATACCTGAAGCTAGAACAAGCCCTAGTTGGTATATATTCACATGATGTCCAATTAGGAGCAAGAAATTTCTCGGACAATATGTTTTAATTAATGGTAAGAATTTGTTATAATAAATTCATCATCCTTAGGTTATTTCATCTATAGTCGGATGTAAGCCTCCCCAAGTTGTCTCCAATGAGCTCTGTTGTTTGCTTTTTGCATCCAATCGTGTCCTGCTAATCTTTTTATATCGTTCGTTCATCTTGTCATCTTAATATACATATTGATTGCACTACATCTGTCACTTTGGATTTTTTTCATATTGTTAGAAATACGATCCAATATTTAGCATTCTCCTCTCCATTGCACTTTGGGTTACCTGGAGTTTATTTATTATACTTTTATTTAAAGCCCACGTTTCAGTGCCATATGTTAACACCGGCAGTACATATGATTGAATACCGATTTCGCGAGACTTGTTATTTAATTCTAGCAGCATTTCTTGTAATTCTTCTTTTGTGTTGGCGATCACAGTGATATCATCTGCAAGTCTTCAGTGATTTAATCGTTCACCGTCCATTAGCATTCCTTTATTTTCCCACTTTAACTATTTGAACATGTCTTCTAGGGTGAAAGTGAACAGCTTTGGGGATTTCGAGTCTCCTTGTCTAATACCTCTCTTAGTTTTGATTTTATTTGTTTTTTCTTCAAGCATGGTGACGTGGCACTTTTGTATATGTACTCAAGAAGAGTTGTGTACCTTTCATCAACTCTGTTGTTACTTAAGGCGTTACGGACTCCCCATATCTCTACCGAATCAAATACTTTTTTGTAGTCAACTATTGCTATCCACAAGGTGACCTTATATTCATTTGCTTTTTCCACTAGTAATCTAATTGTTTGAAGATGGACCAAAGTGCCGTATCCCCGTCTAAAGCCCGCTTGTTCACCTGGTTGGTAGCTATCTAATTTGTTTGTTAATCTGCATGTTATAATTCTAGTGAAAATTTTATATTGTACCGATAACAGGCTGATGGGTCTGTAATTCTCCAATTTAAGTTTGCTCCTCTTTTTAAGTATAAGCACAATCAAGGCGTTTATATCCAAGGTGTTGGTGTTTTACTTTTTATAAAGCACCTGTTAAATAGAGCTTGAAGAGATTGTAGTATCGATGCCCCTCCATACTTTATCATTTCTATAGTTATGTCATCTTCCCCTGGTTCTTTGTTGTTGTGTATATGTTGTAGGACGTTCATTAATTCATGCATTGTTACATCGGGAATTTCTTCCCACATTTCTTACTATCATTTTATTTCCTTCTTCTTTTCCGGGCGGTACACATAGGGGTGTTTGAACGATCTACGCGACCAAAATTATTTTTCGGTTCTATTGTATGCTAAATTATATTACCAAGTTAAATTAATCAGTTTCTTTGCATAAAATTACTTAATTTGTAATAAAAAATAAAAAAACAAAACTTAATTTTACAAAATAAAAAAATTTTAAATGAAAACATTTATTTACAAAATAAATGTAAAATTTAAACTTATAACACCCCTCTTTTGCGTCGAGGGTTAAAAATACACTATAAACAATCATATTATATCGTCCACAAACGTATTTTCATCTTTACTTCCTGAAGAACACAGTGGGTTCGGCTCTGCAGGCAGGAGCATTTCTAGAGTCTCTGGTAGGAATGAATGTGACTTTATCCTCTTTCTTCGCCACATACTGCTCAACAAAGGATTGGAACTTAAAAGTAAACGATTAAAAATTTCTCTGTTGCAGCTTTCTCGTGAAAACTTTCAGGCAAAATCTTGTCGGTAAGACCGAAAGCGCTTGTTCCTTGCCTCTTGTGCATCGTGGATGTCATGGGATGCCACGGGTAGAGGTCCACATATAGACGAGCAGTTTCTGATGCATACTTGTCATATTTTTCTGGGTCGACTTTATGTCCGCTTGAGATTGTCTCCAAACTGACTTTTAACCTATATAACAGGTCATAGCTAAAGTTCGTTATTTCTGCTACCAATTTCGGGTCTTCAAAAAATCTTCGACTGGTGTTCCCATCATTGGTGTTTCCAAAATTTGCCTTTGGCATATCGACCAATAACCCGGTTTCATTGCGAAACCGGGTCTGGATTTCAAGTTTCCTCTCTTTCTCGAGTTCCTTTTCAGCCTCTGTTTTTCTTTCTCTATATTTTTTTACTGGCAGTTTATAAGCCAGATGTAGGACACTCTCAAATAATCTTATCCTGGCATGTAATACTGAGAGACCGAATTGTACTGCCTCGGGATTAACTTCTTTTGTTATATCCAATCGGTTAAAATCCTTTGAGGTTGCACCACAAATATAGCACCGGCTTGTTGCTGTGGTTCCAGTGGCGGCATTACACACTTTTCCATCCACCATTGTCGTGATAAATTTGTGTTTGACTATAAACTTTTTCTCATCCAAATCAACCTCAGTAGGAATGAGAGAATCAACTGATTTATTCAGGTAGTTAATTTCTTATTCTGTGACATCAGTACTCTCTTTGATAAAACGAAATCTTATTGGCTGACAAAAACGCGGAGAAGACGGAGTTGGATTCTCCCACACGGTTTTTTCTTTATTTTTTCCACACACTAATTTTAGAGGCACGAAGCAACTTTGAAATATATTGATATTCGAATCCGCATCACTGTCAAACTTTTGTTTATATTGGGATTGTTGTGATCCGTAGCAACCCCAATTATGAATCATCGTTAGGGTATTCCGTTTTTGTTCATTTAATGTTTGCAATACCTCTTCTAGGTAGTCGGACAATCGTGTAACAGTAAGATCCACCAAGGGCTGTAATTGAGCTTCCGCACTAGTGCTAGTTAGCTATGCTTCTGGTGGCGGGTAACGCTTTTTTTTCCTTTTGTAGGAGGCTATAACACGGAAAAATATGTTTGTTCGTCCTTCTTATGATTTCATACTGTTCTTTTTTTAGATCTGCGTCTATGTACATTTGGATTGCTTCCTTGACAGTGAAAGGGCTACTTTTATTTTTTGATGATTTTGTGCGATAATACACCTTTTTATATTTCGTTGCCCGAGTTGGTGTAGTGATGATTTATTTTAGTACATTTGAAGCCTCTCGCTTTCCCATTTTTCTCAACTCAACTTGCGCGACATGCACTATCACCTCCTCTTCAAAGGGTTTGCTAGGTCAACCAGATCGATTTTGCAGATTGTCAACCACTGGAATTTCAAAGGTTTCTTCTAGCCATGAACTATTGTATTGAACATTGTCTTCCTTATTATGGGCTTTGATCCATCTACGTTTACCTTCAGATTTAAAATGAGAAAAATTCCTTTTTAAGGTTTGTATTTGCTCTTGTGTATATCCTTCAGTTGTCAAAAGTTGTTCTTTCAAGCAATTTATTTTGTCTTCCAAATAAGGTAAATTTTCCTTCATCATGCTGTCAAACAAGTATTTCCGGGTCACAACCTTCTTTCCCGATGTACCAAGTGAACCTACAACAAAGAATCGTTAAGTTAAAATTGATAAAATCAAAATCTATTTTTTCTCACAATTTCGATCATAATTTTCAAAGTTCCAAAATGTATCTTATCCGGACTTATCCGGGGCCAGCTTTTTGATTTATTATTTACTGAAACTATCAACTTTAGAATATTATCAAAATTATAGCCGGATCTAACAGGGAAATATGAAAACGACAGTAAAACATATTTTTTTTACAAAATAATACTCGTGGAAAAGACCTTTCTTTACCGTCCCTTACGTTGACTCACAAATAAGTAAATGATAAAAGTTTTATGAAATAACATAGTTACATACCTGCACTTTGAGGATCTATCACTTTTTCCACTACTTTAGAACTTATAGACATAAAATTCCACTTTCACAATTATGAGTTTTTAAGAGTGCCGAGAACTGATAACGTACACGAGGTAACAGGATCGAATTCCGACTGACATAAAACAGGTAAGACTGCACGGGTGGGGTTGGAAGCGGTTGTCTTTTGTTCTCGGAAGGGTCCTCTGTCTCTGGTAGTCGGTTACCTAGCAATATTTTGTGTTTTGATTTTTTGACTTTTGGCCGCGTAGATCGTTCAAATACCTGTATGTGCGGTGGCGGTATTTCGTGTCATAATGTTTGATAATATTTCTCTGTAGCTTCATTTATTTCTTTGATTTGTGCGATCTCTTGGTTATCGTTATTTATAAGTTTTATTATTTGATGTCTCCCTTCATTCATTTGTTTGTTTAGGTGTTTCAAACTTTTTCCCTCTTTCAAAGTTTCTTGTATTTTCGAGATTCTGTACTGTCTGACGTCTTCTTTGATCTTTTTTTTTTATTTTTTGTCTATTTCTGCCAATTCTAATATGCAATTTGTAGGATCATGTCTTAATAGTCGTCTCTGTTTCACGAGATTTTGTATCTCTTTACTTAATTTTTATGTTTGTTCTTTTTTCGATGTTGCTATTTTTTTGTAATTATGAATAGGCTGTTGACGTTTAGTTCATCAAGTTCTGTTTGATAGTTTATGTGTTTTATGTGATTTTCCAGTGCTTGTCGATATTCGTCTGTGTGTTGCTTTATTATTTCTGTTGGTTTCTTTCATCATCTTTGTATGCGTTATCAATCTACGTCTTTCCTACTTCAAATTTATTCTTAATTTTGCTCTGAGCATACGATGGTCACTGCCAGTTCTTATCGTGTTCAGGACTATAGTGTCAATTACAATATTCTTGTCCTTTGATAATACATAATCAATTTCGTTTCTTGTTACACCCTCTGGACTTTGCCATTTCCATCGTCTATGTTCTGGCTTTGAAAAAAATGTGTTCATAACGTAAAAGTTAATTTTGTTTACAAAATTTGAAAACATTTCTCCTCTGCTGTGCCTCGTAAACAAACCAAACTTCCTGACACTCTACCGTTTGTATTCATAGGTTTCCCTATTTTGACATTGAAGTCGCCGATTATTATATCTTGTTTTATAATGTAGCAATGCTTTGTTTATATCTTTGTAGAATTGATCAATTTCTTCTTCCTCGCTGTCTGATGTCGGTGCATATACCTGAATGATCTTACATTTGCATCTTCTGTTTATCCGTATGTATACTGAAATCACTCTTTCCAATATGGCTTTGAACTGAACAACATTTTCTGCTATTCTTTTATATATATATAGACCAACTCCTCCAAGTTTCTTACTTTTATGGCGTTTATAGAAAAATGTATTCCCACTTTTTAGGGTGTTACAAGACTCTCCTGTTCTTACTTCCACTGAGCCCAACACTATCCATTTTATGTTTTTTAGTTCTTCCTATTCAATAATTTTTTCTTCGGATTCTATAATAAATTGCTACTCGTATGTAAATAATTTTCGGTTAGTTTTGGTGCTCGTACGGAACACTAATGGAATCACATCGGTCTCTGTCTGTCACAGCCGATTTTCTCTGAAACTATTTGATGTAAAAAATTGAAATTTGTTACAAATATAGGAATGGATGACCCAATTAGAGCCGTGTAGTTTTAACAGTTAAATTTTTACTTAAGGGGTCAGTTTGGGGGAGTGAAATCGAACGTGAAAAAAAATGGAAAACACGAGTTCAAAAATATATGATGTACTCGCGCAAACTTTTCCTTACAGTGATTGCTTTTAAAATAAAAAAAATTGTTACGGAGGTATAAAATGATATGTACTCGCGCAAACTTTTCCTTATATTATTTTTGAAAAATTGCCAAGTACTCTAAGAGTACTAATAAAAAAATTTCGAAAAAAAACTCTAGAATATTCTCCATAAAATGTAGACTAAATGAAAATTATCCCGAATGCATGACCTTTCATAATTTATCTGGTACATAAAAACAACTATCGGAAACAAACTTTGTTTGATATATGTTTTGTACTTGTATACAAGTTCCCATACTGTGTAGTAAAAGAGGCTAAGTGCAAGTCGAACTTGCGCAATTAGTGTTCCCAGTACGGTGACTGCTTTTAAAATACAAAAAAATAGTTACGGAGGTATAAAATGACATGTAACTTCACAAAACACACTCCAAATGAATTTTCAACAAAGTTTGTTTCCGTTCTTTATTTTTATATACCACATAAATTACACTGGACAACATGATTTTTGTTACACGTAAGCTAGTATGTGATTTATGCTTACCTCCCTACACCAATTAAAAACCAGCAAATATTTTTTTTCGATCACCCTCAGTTTTTTTGTAATAGTGAGTCACTTAAATTACGTTATAAGAGGCGATCGTTGAGAACATTGTTTTGAACTTAAGCCATCTTGGAAATAATAATTGTTTTTGTTTTCATTTGAGTAATCTACGTTCAATAACATGCCGAGAACTTGTGTAAATAATCCTGATCGATTCAGTTACGTGTATGGTGAACTTACATTCACTAGTCAGTGAAGAAATTTTACAGACTTGGTCAAGAAGTGTTATTTTGAATATTTCGGATTACCATTTCTCCACCAAGATAAATTGTGGGTTCCCCATATATGTTGTGCATCCTGTGTTACTCTTTTGACTGGATGAGCTAACGGAACACCTCACATGAACTTTGCAATTCCAATGATATGGGCCGAACCAAGAGATTACACATCAGACTGTTATTTTTGCTTGACTGCAATTAAAGACTTCAGTAGTAAAACTAAACAAGCAATCAACTATCCAAACTTACCATCTGCAAGGAGACCGTTCCCCCACAGTTAAGTGATGCCTGTACCTACACCTCCACAACGTGTACAATCAGATGAATCCAACGTGTCGTTGAGCCTACCTCCTACTCAAGACGACATAAGAGATTACACTTACAAACCTAGCACTTCTTTTACACCACATTTAATAACACAAGGTGACCTAAACGACTAGGTGTGTGATTTGGGTTTGTCCAAAAATCAAGCTGAAGTTTTATTATCTAGATTGAAAGGATGGAATTTACTTCATTCAGAAACGAGAATATGCAATTTCCGCAATCGTGATGATGAGTTCAGAAGTTATTTCTCTCAGGAAGGTGACCTTGTTTACTGTAATGGCATTAATTCTGTAATTAATTTATTAAGGAACACCAACTATAACAATACAGACTGGCGACTGTTTATACACTATTCAAAAGTAAGTCTAAAGGCTGTTCTTTTGCATAATGGAAACAAAATTCCGTCTGTCCCAATAGCCCATGCCACTAACATGAAAGAGTCATATGATAACATGAAGCTACTTTTAGAGAAAATAAAATATTGTATGCATTCTTGGAAAATATGTGGATATTTTTTTTATTATTGTGTTGTCCTTTGTGAATGGGACAGTATGGATAGAAAGAATGATTATATTAAAAAAGATTGGCCAAAACGTAGCTCATTTACTCCTGGACAAAAAAACCTTTTGTTTCCACCATTGGTGAAACCAGAAAATGTGCTGTTGCCACCACTACACATAAAACTAGGTCTTATCAAAAATGTTACCAAAGCGATGGACAAAGCTGGTGAAGGATATTTATATTTGCAAAAAAAAGTTCTCTAAAATTAGTGATGCTAAAATTAAAGAGGGAATATTGGTTGGACCACAAATTAGAGAATTAATTAAAGACCCTATCTTTGAGCAAAAATTAAATTCACTGGAAAAACCCGCCTGGATATGTTTCAAAAATGTGGTTAAAGATTTTTTTGGAAACAATAAAGCTGAAAACTACAAAGACTTGATCAGTGAACTTTTGACGACCTATAAAGCACTAGGATGTAACATGTCACTCAAAATTCATTTTTTTAATTCTCATTCCCCGAAAATCTGGAAGCAGTAAGCGATGAGCATGGTGAACATTTCCATCAGGATATTTCAGCCATGGAGAAGAGATACCAAGGCAAATGAAGTCCAAACATGTTAGCAGAATACAGAGAACTAAATATCCAAGAAAGTCATAAAAATCTTTTTTTTTCTATACTATCACAAAAAATATTACAATGAAACCTGATGTGTTATACAAATTCTAATTTTATTTATTGTTTCCATCTTATACTAGATTTAAAATATGACAATAGAATCCGTGTAACAAAAAAAAGTTGAAATTTTGTTGACCAGTGTTATCGAAGGTAATGCACTCGTACTAATTTTCATTCAATCTACACCTTATGGAAAATATTCTCGAATTTTTTCGAAATTTTTAAATTTTTTATTGTTGAGGAACCGCGATTTTTGGCAATTTTTATCTTTTATTTGAGACTCCACTTGATCACCTTGAAAAAATCTTTTTTTTTATATATATATATATATATATATATATATATATATATATATATATATATATATATATATATATATATAAATATATATATATATATATATATATATATATATATATATATATATATATATATATATATATATATATATATATATATATGTATATAGATTATATATATATATATATATATATATATATATATATATATATATATATATATATATATATATATATATATATATATATATATATATATATATATATATATACCAGATAAAGTATCAAACGTAATGCACTGGTGATAATTTTCAATTAATCTACGAGGCATGTACGAAAAGTAAAGGACGTTTTGTGATAAAAAAATATATTCGTTAGAAAAAAGTTTTTATTGACAGTTTTGGTTTCCTACAAACCTACTTCACTTCCACATAATTGCCATTCACTTTTAAGCACTTTTCATAACGCTGCACCAGCTTCTTTAATCCTTCTGCATAGAAGTTCTCCGCCTGGGAATTGAATCAGTTGACAACGGCGGACTTGAAATCCTCGTCATCCTTAAACTGTTGTCCACCAAGCCACTGTTTTAAGTACAATCGTCAATTAGATCGCAGTTTTTGGTCCAGTTGATGAACGATTTCATTCATCGTCTGGATACTGGGCCTGCCACTCCGTTCTTCATCATGCACATTTGTGCGGCCATTTTTGAAGTTTCGACACCATTGTCTAATTTTTTCTTCACTCATGACTGTAGGTCCTTAAAATAGGCACAAATCCCGATAAATTTGAGCAACTGATGATCCACAAAAATCGAATCGCAGCACACACTTCGCAACTGACGGTAGCAACGATTCTCGCGAACATTATTGTCTGCGTTGCGTTCACCGACAGGCAAACGACTACTGAATCAGAACAATGACTTCAATGGCTTCGGAAACAACCAATAGATGGCTCTGTGTGTGTACAGCTTTATTCAAACCCGTCAACATTTTAAAAAAAAAAAGCAAGCGTCCCTTACTTTTCAAATACGCCTCGTACATTTTATGAAGAATATTCCAGAATTCTTTCGAAATTTTCTGATTTGTATTCTTAGAGAGAATAGCGATTTTTGGCAATTTCTTTCAAATAATATAAAGAAAAGGTTGCGCGAGTATTACATCATATATATTTCATATGACACCTCACTCGATAACATTGAATTTTTTTTTGCTTCTGATTTCATCCCCAAAACGAACTCCTTAAGTCAAAATTTAACTTTAAAAACTTCATGGTTTTTGATTGGGCCATCAATATTTGTAACAAATTTCAACTTTCTATATCAACTAGTTTCGGAGCAAATCGGATATGGCAGACAGACAGACACCAAAGTTATCCCATCAGTGTTCCGTACGGAACACAAAAAAGGTTACTAACTGTATAGATAAAAGTATAAACACACATGCGCTGTTAGGATCTAAGATAATTATTGTAGGAGATATTAAAATAATTTTTTTAAAAATCTGTTAATAACAGGCTATTCAATTATTTAAATAGTATTGGACTTATACAAATAATAAAAGATACAAGTACTACTAAAGGGAGAACCTTGATAGACAATGTATTTTACAATTGTCCTAGTGATATAGAAATTTATGTCGTAAAAGATTTGTTAGCCATTACAAACAAGTTTGAGTCCGAATCCTAGAAGTTTTAAAAACTCATTCGGGATGTATTTTATACCTCCGCAACAAAAATTTTTTGTTTTAAAAGCAATCACGGCAGGGAACACTAATTGTGCAAGTCCGACTTGCACTTGGACGGTTTCAGTTTCTTTTTTTAATAAATCAGTTTATAATATCTAGAGTGAAAAAAAATTTCGGATGGTTGTAGCTTCTACTTGATGGAAATTCATTATAAATATATAATAAAAGACTGTTTTTAGTCAATTTCCACTAGTTTACTTATAATTGTGATGAAGCATTGCGCTGTCGATGTAGCTTCTTCGGAACTACATTTTACACTGTTTTTTTACACTGTCAAGTTAGGTTTAATGTTTACAATTTTATATTATTTCTTAATTATAATATTGCACCTACTTATAGTAAATTATATTGATAGTATTGGAAAACCCACACAGACATGGTATTAGGAGAATAATTTCAATGATGGGAAATTGTTTAAATCTACCTGATCGTTGAGCAAAGTACCTGTAATCTTTAATCGATTTATTTGCATTGTCTCTAAAAGGTTAAGTTTTAAACCTTTTTGTTGGGTATGTAAAATTTTGAAATACTTATTAAACGTGTGATTCTCTGTTAAAAGATGATTAACATATGTTGAATTAGACTTTCTATGGATAAAACTTTTTTCGTGTTCTGTAATTCTTTGTATAAATGTACGTCCAGTTTGTCCCATGTATGTTTTAGGACATGACCCACATGTTAATTGATATACCCCTGATTTATTATCTTTATTGATTTGCTGTTTGTAGTTTTTGAGATATTTCCCTATAGTATTGTTTGTCTTGTAAGCTATGTTGACATTCCTTTGATTTAAAAATTTTCCCAGTTTTTCTGTTGGTTTGCCGAATAGATTAAGCATTTAAACGTGGTTTTTCTGTCCTTAAAACATGGGCATATTTCTGAGATTGCCCTGTTTCTAAGTTTTTTCCTAACGATGTTACGGGTACTTGTTTTATGTAGTTTAATTATTTAGTAAAATTGTATTCTGATAAGGGGATATAATTAGCCTGTGTATAAAGCTATGACAGGCCGCGAATTTATGATGGTTGAGGTGGTGAGAAACTATTGTGAATTGTGGTATCTGTATGACAGGGTTTGTGATATATTGCAAATTCATGTTTTTCCCTGGTTTTACTGATTGTTAAGTCTAGACTTCTTCTTCCATTGAAAAACTGATATTTCTATGTAAAGAATTAACGTACTGCAAAAAGTGAGTTAATTGTCTGTCCGTTCCTGTAAAGCATACAATTATATCGTCTACGTATCGATACCAGGCAATTATTACTGTTGTTATTATGGTTGTTAAATATCATCGTTTCAATACTGTCCATGAAAATTTCGGCAAGTAATGGACTTAATGGACTTCCCATAATTAAGCCTTCCTTACTATTGTAGAATTTATTGTTAAATGAAAAATAATTTTGTCTTAGGCAAGTTCTTAATAAATTAATTATGTCCATTTTTATAATTTCATTTACTTTGTTTTTTGTTAATAGGTTCTCTATTAAAATTATTGTTTCGTCTGAGGGAACACTTGGAAATAAGGGAGGAAGAGAAATTAGAATTTGATATCTGTAGGAAGGACACAGTAACAGATAGAAAAAGAAATAAAAGTTCTTTCAGGTGTGCCTCAGGGGTCTCACTGTGTTCCTTTACTGTTTCTACTTTTTGTTAATGACATCAGCAAGTTTATACAACATTCTAAATTCCTCATGTTTGCGGATGATCTAAAAATGTTTAAAACGGTTAACACGTTGCAAGATTGTCACTCTCTTCAGGAGGATGTTCATGGCCTCTATAGATGAAGTACCCTGAATGAGTTGAACTTGAATATTAAGAAGTGTGTTAGCATTAGTTTTGGTAGAGCTAGACGGAACTTTACTTTTGAGTATAACATTAGTGGCGGCAAGCTCAGGCATGTTAGTGAAATTAATGATCTGGGAGTTCTTCTTGACCAGAAAACTTACTCTCAATAGGCACATTTTGTCAATTGTTCAGAAAGGTTATAAAAATCTGGGGTTCATCACGAGATACTGTAGGGACTTTTCCTGCTCTACATTTAAACTGTTGTATTGTTCAATTGTGAGATCGGGGCTTGAGTATGCCGCTGTGATGTGGTCTCCTCATTACAATGTATATATAGAAGCGATTGAGGCGGTGCAGCGGCGGTTTCTGCGGACTTGTGCTTTTAAATTAGCCAAACCCCCAGATGGTTACCATATAGACCACCACCACCTTAGAGGGATTTTGGATATTTCGACCCTGGAGACTAGAAGACTCCATTGTGACCTGCTTCTAGCTTTTAAGTTAATAAATGGGCTAGTTGATTGTCCCTATCTCTTGGACAAGTTAACATTTAATGTTTCTCGTCGCACTAGAGGCAGAGACCTGTTTGGTATTCCCTTTCATGCAACTAATTATGGCTCTTATGGACCCATGTCCAGAATAATGAGGCATTTCAATCAGTTCGATCTCAGGATTCATGGCTCCATTGATAGTTTTAAATTAATTGTTAAAAGTTGTGATATTTCCTTGCTGTGAAAATTAGTTTTAATGATCTTGTGATGTTAGATTCTATGTATGTTTATGATTTTTTTTATTATGTTTAGTTGTTTTAATTATGTTTATAATTGTGTAAATTGGCGCATTGTGCCATTCCACATTCCCAACTTAGACACAATAATAAATAAATAGAAAATAAGGAGTCACTTTGACTGCCACAGCACAATCTTGTAATAAACCAAAAGTTGCATATTTTTTTGCTTTATTTGAACAAATTATTAAAAGGGAAAATAGAAATCATACGAAAGTTGCTGAAAGAAGCTTATGGTAAAGCCGTTAATAATTTGGCAGAAACGGACATTTGTCCGTTAAATGCCGATGTATTTCTAGATTATGTATTATAAGCGTCAGAAATTACAAATATTATAAATGACGAGCAGGAACAGGTCAAAAACTTTGAAAACATTCCTCCACAAGGACTACCCATCGAAAGAAAATGAAGGTAATAAGCTACAAATATTACAATGGATGTAACAGTAAATGATTTATATCCAGTTCCAATTAGGATATGTTGGGATAAGAAAAAAAAATATAAAAAAAAACGTCAAGTTGCTGTCGTACTAAAATTTATTAAAAATTTAACTGAAGCCAAAAAAAAGATAGACCCAAAGGAATTTTAGAAAAGAGAAGAAACTGCCAATTACTGCTACTCCTACAAATGATGGACTGTGGCTCTAAAGATAAGAGAAATTCATATTCAGTGGATAAAGAAAATGATTGCGTCTGCATTTATTGCACCGAGCTTTATGAAAGATCGAAACGTGGTAAAATATGTTGTGTGACTTTGTTACGTGGAAAAAAGGAACCAAAATTTTTGTTAGCGGACTTTGTACTGA